>CM070594.1:35893853-36175242 GCA_036346395.1 Hsuehochloa calcarea
TGAAGGCGTAATGGAGACGAATTGAGATAAGCAGATTTTGAGCGGGTAACACGCTCGAAGAGGTCTCAATGATCCGCTCTGAAGGATGAGCTTTCGGATGTGTCTAGGAGGTCTGGGAGAGATGAAGAAGTGGCCTCTACCTCATGAGTCGACGAGGTAGGAACAGAGCCACTAACTCCGGAGAAGCGAAGGCAGGGGTGATCACCTCGAGTGCGGTGGAAGATGGTACCTCAAGGAGTGGGTGAGGGCGGGATGATCGTAGACAACCATCGTCTCCTTCGTCCTCGTCATCCACGAAGATGGTCTCGACTGCTCTAACGAACACGAGATATCGGGCCTAGTCCCCTGGTGGCCTCATCGAAGGTCACCTCTGAGACTCTACCATTTTGCTAGACTCGCGAGCCAGCACCTATAAGCCCGCTGAAGAAGGCGAGTAACCTAGAAAGATCCGTCACAAGAGCGTGACTCGAACTTATCTAGGTTCCCGGACTTCAAAACAAAACACTTGCAACCAAACACACGAAAATGAGAGACGCTAGGCTTTCGCCCATATCTCAGCTCATAAGAAGTGCGATGCAAGTGTGCCCGAAGAAAAACTCGATTCGAAACATGGCACGCAGTCGCAATGGCTTCAGCCCAAAACTTCCTCGGTGTAGAGTACTCATCAAGCATCGTCCCGCCATCTCGACTAAGGTGCGGTTCTTCCTCTCCACAACGCCATTTTGCCGAGGGACGATGGAGAAGAGAACTGGTGCTCTACACCTGTCTCACCGCAGAAACTCTCAAAGTAGGAATTCTTGAACTCCGTGCCATTGTCATCTGCGGATCGCTCGTAAGGCACCCGGAGCTCAATGACATCCTACTAAAAAGACCTCGGAAATGTGTAAATGTCTCGTCCTTCGAGGCTAAGAAAAACACCCAAGAGTACCTCGAGAAGTCATCGACCACAACAAGAACATACCACTTCCCTCCTGCCGATCAGACTCAGTGGTCCAACTTTGTCCATGTGAGGCGGTGTCCGGTGCATCGGTCATAGTAACTGTGACCGGAGGATGAGAAGCGGCAACCATCTTGCCGTGCCGGCATGGAGTGCAAACAAGATCTTTGACCATCTTGAGTTTCGGCGGACCACGAATGAGATCATGGCTGCTAACTCGGGTCAAATGGTCAAATCCAATATGACCAAGTCTCCTATGCCAGAAAGAGAGATCGCGGGACTCAGAAGCAACTAAACACCTGAGAGGATCGCCAGAAGACTCAGAGAACTCAGCACGAAAGATCCTCCCATAACGAAATCCCGCAAACCAGACTACCCGAAGAATCAAGAATTTTGCAATTGTTTTTCTTAAAGCTCACCTCGAAACCGTCATCGGTAAGCTGAGAAACGGAAAGCAAATTGTACTGCAGCTTACTAACCAAGGCAACATCCTTAAGAATAAAAGAAGCATTAATACGCACAGTACCTTTGGCGATGACGCGCCCATTGAAGCGTCTCGAAGGTGATCGTCTCATCACCGGAGCGCGGGCTAGGAGGAGAACCAGCGGAGTCTCCGGTCATATAGCGAGAACAACCGAGTCTACAAGCCAAACCTTCTCCTTCCCTACCCGTGAACTCCGAGTCAAACAGAGTAAAGTCTCGATCTTGGGATAAATCAACAATGATTTTGGCACCCAATCCTGAATAACACGTCGAGCGGATGAAGTAGTCAAGCACGGTCGACGTCTATCTACCCTCGCTCTCAGTAACTCAAAGCGAAGGTCTAAGAGTAGACCGAAGGTGTTCTTGGGTCCATTTGCTACGAAGGAGCGAGTCGAGCACCGCAACATCTTTGAACACGCCATGAGTAGCTATCTCGATGGGGAAAACGAGATCTACCCTCAGGACGGCGGAAGTCACGATCGAAAGCGACATGAGGATGAAAACCAGAAAACTCGGAAAAACCAAGTCCTCGATGCTGCACAAACCCATCAGAAGAAACAAGCCTAGACCTCGTGTTGGTCTTAGGTGCACTCAAGGTCAGGGTCGACACAGAATGCGCCTAAGAGACTCAACATGGTCTCTACGCACGATCTTGCGCGCTGAAGCATCGATCATTGTGTGTCCATCCTTACGGCTGAAGGTGCAGTGATACTTCACCTTCTGAGAGGTAGAAGCAGCATGTGAAATTACCTTACTGTCAGAAATCCCCTGGACATAGCCCGCTGACTTGAAATGAACTTTCTCGGTCCTGGGCTCAGTCTCGATCACACCTGGTGCTATGGGTCTGAGCACGGCAGGTGGATGCTTCCTCATGCCCTCAAAGAAGTCATATCCTAGACCCTGATTAAATCTGCAGATCTTAGATTGGTCTAGAATAAGATTGAGCTTCTTCTTGCCTCCTACAAATCTCTCGAGAGTGTTCATAAGGCACCGACACTCCCGAAAGAGAGGTGCAAGAAGAAGCGGGGAAGAAGAGAGGCAGAGAAGGTAAGGGAGCAAAAGAAGAACCAGCAGCAGAGGAAAGAATGGCTTGTGCAAGCACAGCCGACTCTGAAGGAACAGTCCTACTGCTAGCCAGTTGGTTCACGTTGCTAAGCGTCTCATCCTTACCCTGGGGCTTCTCCCCCTTCTCCACAATCATATTGCAAACACAATGTGGCTTCTCTAGAAGGTCCTTAGTTAGCTTCACACATTTCTCATCCAAAGCAATCAAGTCAGATTTTAGTTTGTTACACTTAATGCATGGTGAGCTAACAGGGTCCTTAGAAGCAAACTTAGCCAACTTCCTTTCATGATCAATCATATCTTGAAACTGTTTGGAGACGACTTCAAGTTCAGTGATTAACTTAGGACGGTTTAAGCATGAAACAATCGGCTCAAGTAAAGAAGCTTGTAGTTGACAATTTTATGATCCGCCCGTTTAAGTTCATCTTCAAGTTATTGCAATTTTCACAAGACTCGGGCAGATCAAGGAGCATGGCATAAGATCCTCTAGCAGCAATGTCCTTACCCTCACATGAGGTGGGAGAAGTAGTCTCATCAGTAATAAGTAGGGTAACAGCCATTCTACTCAACTCTAACTCAGCAAGCAGACTAACATTCTCCACCTTAACACTATTAAGTTTGGAGGACACACTATCATGTGAGGTCCTTAACTTCTCCATATCAACCGAAAGCGAGCATGTATCACAATCATCACTAGAAGGAGCGGATGTAAGAGCAATAATCTCTAGTGACAGTCTATCTATTTCCTTCTCTAACTCAAAGACACCTAGCCTTAGCTTTAGCATGAAAACCTCCTAGCTTAAGAAAAGCATGATTGAGCTGTTCGTAGGTGGGATCTACCTCGTCCGTGTCGGATCACACTCGCATTGTCATTGAGTTCGCCCTTGAGGGCCATGAAGCACATCTTAGGAGAAGTCGTCGCCGCCATCCTTGGGCTCTTGGTCACCCGTCCGTCATCGTCGCTCCATCCCTCCACCTCGGCCGAGGTCGAGGTCGTCGAAAGCGGTGAGGACGATGGAAGAGCTTCTTGGCTTTGCCAAAGTTGCGGAACTTCTTCTTCTCGGGCGCCCGAGTGGAGGCTTCTTGTTGCGGTTCTTGTCGGTGTAGTCGTTCTTGCCCGAACCGCCGTAGTCGTTCTTGCCCTTCTCGGCTTGGGGCGGTTCGCTCGGATGTGGTTGGGGCCACCACACTCAAAGCAAATCACGGGTCCTCCTCTCTTTCGTCCCTCCTCCCTTTGTAGCGTGGGAGAATCTCACGAGCAAGGAGGGCAAGCCGCTCATCCATAAAGCCGCTCTAAGCGATCATCGATTATGTCACGAGAGCAGCGCAAGGAGAAATTGCAAGAGGACTCGAAGAGAGACCGAAGTTGAACTGGGATCGGTGACTGGGGCCATCGATCGTGACTTCGACCTCACGAGACAACGTCAATCTCGTGAGTCTTGAGGCGTGAGTACTGCCGCATCAAGAGTCAAGGTCGAGAGGTCTGTCGTGTCTTTGATGGTGGTCACTTTCATCTCCCACACACGCGGATCGAGTGCCGTAAGTATCGACGAGCGTTGTCCGAGTCGGGGTATGTGAGACCGACCGCTCGGAGGTTGCTCAAGATCTTGTGGCGCGCGAAGCACTCATCTAGGGACTCACCAAAGAAGCATCTCAAATTTGTTGTATTCTCGTTTGAACCGGTCTGTCGAACCGTCTTGATCTGGTGGTGCCCTCATGGTATGCGTCGAGGGTCACCGGATATCATAGGCGGACGGCAGGTGAGATATGCGGTCAAACTCACTACGACTCAAACCCTGGATGATGATGTTCCTAGCCTTTGCATTTGCCTCAACATCAGCCATGTTCCCGGCATTGATGTTCTCATCGGCAGAGCAATGAATCGAACCTTGACCTTTCGCGGATGGCATACCCACGGGCTGGATGTATGTCTCCATTCGGCTCTTCCAGAAGGGGTAATCGATGCCATCGAAAACGGGCGGCTTGGTCGAGTACTTGTCCATCGCCACGGCTCTTGAGACCGGTTAAGATCTATTGAAAAGAGCTAACCGGCTCTGATACCAATTGAAGGACCGGAAAGGCGACTAGAGGGGGTGAATAGGAGCACCTAATCTTTTCGCAAAGAATGGATTCAACTTGTAAATTACTCCAATAGCTATGAGAGCTATGAAGATCAATGATTAAGCACAGAGGAAGTCTTATGTTGAATCCACTCCTCACCCCCAAAGCTCAGCAAACAAAAACGAGAAAGAACCGAAGAAATCAGGACAATCGGTACAACCACGTGTAAGCGGCGGTTGTACCTGATCCGTACAACCATGAGCAAATGGCGGTTGTACCATGATCCATACAACCACAGTGTTAAGCCGGTTCATCCGATTGTCTGGAGCAGCAAAACCTCTCGGGTTTCAAAACGAAAATCGACGTAACTTTTGAACCGCTTGGCCAAACTCTACGAGATTTGAACCACACCTCCCTAAAGACACTAGGAACCTATTCCAAACAAATATTTCAGAGATCCATTCCAAAGTTCCTATCTTCTTGCATTTGAACGAAGAAGGATGCCAAACCGGGCAAAAACCGAAATGCTCCACAATCTCTCAACCTTGGCTCATGAGATTTTGCAAGAAGGTTAGTAATAACCTCAGGACATGCTAGCATGAGTCTTAGGCCAAATCCTCAAGGAAATCAAGAATTTCATCAAAAACCCTAGAAGAGGAAATGAAGAACAGATCGCCACAAAGTGGAGAACGAGAAACGAAAAACAAAGAAACACACCAAGCACAGGAGTCCAGCATCAAACCTCACACGCACCAAAGAAAAGGACAGCCAAATCAATAAACATCATCTCATATTGATCTAAAGAAAGAGGGATACAAGATTGAAACAAGAGGAATGATTACAAGCATTCAACTCATCCTCTCCCACTCTCAAAACTCAAGAACACTCAGCCATCTTGAAGAAAAAGAAGGGGACAAGCAGGGAACAACTCTCAACAACTAAAGCCTAAAGCAAAACAAACTCTCTAAAGCCTATTTTGACTAAAGGAAACCCTAAAAACCCTTGGAGTGTTCAGATTTGAGCAGCACCCCCTCCATCCTATTTATAGCCCATGGCTAACGGGTCTCCACCCGTTCGCCGCTAAAACCAGCGGAGCCCGCTCCGCTTGTGCACCTTGCGAAATTCCCGTTCGCCCCCCGCACCTTCAGGAAGCTTCCGCGCTCCTCGTCTCGCCGCCTCGCAACCACCTCGAGTCCACGTCGTCTTGACACATCCCGACCGTTCGACCTCGGTGCCACGCACCTAGTCCGGTCCACCGTGTCTCGCCACGACTCCACTCGGCGTCCTGCGACCACACGCACAAAGAAACACAAAACCGGAACAAGTTCTTCACAACTTGACCTAACGTTAGCTCAAACATGCAATATGCAACACATATGCATGAACACACTTGGATATGACCTATCCCAAAACTCAAATCACCAAAATGGCGAACCTCACAATATAATCGGTACAACCGCCATGTTACCAATGGATCAACGCACTCGATTCGTATCGCTCCAATACTGCGGTTGTTCCGATTTCAATGAAAACCGAACTCGAAAAAAACAACTTCTTCGAATTCTTCAACCGCCATTTACCAATCGAGACAACCGCTTCATGCGGATCGTATCGCCCATAACACGGACGATCCGATTATCCCGACAAGCAATTGAAAGACTTCACAGCAGCGTGAAGCACGCGAGCGACATGGTCCGACCACACAAACCAAACTCGATCGACCGAAACCCTTGTCAAATACTCATCACTCTCATGGAGACACGACCACAAGGTCTCTCACAAGAAGACATCCCCAGGAGAGGGATGCAAAACCCAAGAAGACAAACTATCGGAAGTTTGTCACCGGTCCTGCCGCTCTTGAGAATGTTAATATGAGCGATGTGGATTGGAAGCGGAGGACGATTTAGAGTGATTCTCGTGGCAAGAAGAAGGCGCATGACTTCACGGCATGTGTTTCATGGCCAAGAACAAACCACGACAATGATTCCTCCAAAGATGAGGATCCTTTTAGTGATCCTGATGAGGTATGCCCTTCTATTGCTGAGATGAAAAGGGCTCTGGTGCTTGCTGAACTGAAATTGCATAAGCAAGTAAAAATGATTAGGAAGCAGGACATTATGATTGATAATTTGAATCTTGAAGTTGTTAGGCTTAAATCTATCAATCCTGCGATATTTGTGATTCTGCACTAGCTTGCTTAAAGATTTGACAAGCTTGAAATCGCTCATTCCTCTGTCACAAATCAACTAAAAGATGCTCTCGATGAACTAGAATCCTTCAAGTCTAGATCGCTTGTTTAGATGTCATTCCTCTTGATGTGACCGCCATGGAAGCTATCCTGTTAACTTGCTCTAATTGTGCTTTGCTAGAATTAAAATTGGATAGTTCCTTAAAAGAATTGCAAAAGTTTGATGCTAGTCACACATGCTCCCATTGTAAGGATAATAGGATTAAGATGCAAGAGATGATGAAACATTGATTTACTCTAGAGTTGCATCTTGTGAAAATTGTCCCAAGCTTACAATTGAGATTGAAGCCTTAAACAAGACCACGGAAGAAAAGGCTAAAATTGAAAGATCCATGTCTTTTATCTTGCTTCTAAAAGGTTATTGATTCTAACTCTTGTGTTTTGAATCTTTGAAGTTGAAACCATGGTTAGTCGGATACAAGAGGCGTTTAGAGTCAAGTTTAAGGAGCGATTGAGTAGGATTCGGGAATCCTATTGTGTGTCTTGTGAGGCCTTCAAAGTGGAAGTGGCCCTTCTTAAGAGTAAGCGCAATGAGGTAATCAAGTCTAGCAAGTGTGCTAGATGTGAGGAGTTAGTGAAAGAGAATGATTACCTCAAGGTGACTCTTGAGAAATTTTCAAGTGGGAAAAGAAACTCAACATGATTCTTGATCAATCCAAGGTGAGCGTGAAAATAGCGGTCTAGGTTTCAACCCCTAGAGCATTCCAAGAAAAACCCACCTAAGATTGCTAGAGTTGTGAAGAATGGTTTGTTTGAGCTAGAACCTCCTAAGCCATCAGGGGTTGTTTTCAAATCCGGTGGTTTTGCTCAAACTCTTTACGGCAAGAAAGGTGCTTTCACTCATTCATGCAGACCCTCAAAGGTCGAGACCATTGCACCTTCCGCAAGAAAGAAGGCCATCTTGTTGAGTTACCTTGGGAGAGCAAAACTTGAGAGAAAAGAGAGGATGGCGTCCTAAGATCCATTAGAGGAGTCCCTTCTCCGGATGTAGTCTCTAGAGCTAGGCGACTGCTTATCGCACCACACATAGGCCTAGATTTGTAGAGAACTTTGTAGACTCTTTTGTTGGGTCTAGGCGACATGTTGGATTAGGACATCGTGAGGAGAGACAGGGTAGCACCTAGACAGGGGAGTGTCGATCTTTTGGTAGATCGTTTGGAGAGGTCTAGGTGGTTCTCATGTGCATTCTTATGATTTTATTCTGATCATGTTTCAGCTATTTCTATTGCTGTTCCCAGACATCGTGCTTCTCAGTACTGGATTCCTCGTTCATTTATCACTAACCCTTGATCTTGAGGCACGGATGTTTTTCGATTGTGCCTTTTAGGTCCGTCGTGCGAGGAAGGAGGACAAGTGGCTTGTTGACTCGGTGTTCTCGACATATGACCGGAGATTCTAGATGGTTCTCCTCCCTCACACGTGCATCCGCAATGAATTGATTACATTTGGGGATGCTTCAGGACCGTGATTGCAAGGGCACCTTGCGCGTCAACGACAAGTTCATGCTAAAAGACGTCGCTTTGGTGAGTAAGCTGAGGTATAATCTTCTATCTGTTTCTCAGCTGCTTGATGAGGGTCTAGAAGTGAGGTTTAAGAGAGGTGAGTGCAGAGTTCTAGATTCCTCAGGTGAGCTTGTTTTTGAGATCTCCAGGTTTGAGAAGATTTTACGTGCAAATTTCAAGATTTCTTACGCTTCTAGTCCTAGGTGTCTTGTAGCCTCGATTCTCATGACCTTGTTTTGTGGCATCGTAGACTTGGGCATATAGGTTTTGATCATTTGTCTAGAGTCAGTTGCAAGGACTTGATTAGAGGTTTGCCTAGGCTGAAGGCTGTCAGAGATCTTGTGTGCTCACCCTGTAGACATGGTAAGATGGTGTCTGCTTCCCACCCACCTCTTACTTTGGTAATGGTGATGGACGGGACAGCTTCTTCACTTAGATCTGATTGGTCCTTCTAGAGTTCAGTCAGCTGGTGGGAAATGGTATGTGCTGGTGGTTGTGGATGATTACTCCAGGTATTCATGGGTTTATTTTCTTACTTCTAAGGACGAAGCATTTGGATTCTTTAAAGATTTGGTCCTTAGAATTGCTGTTGATTTACCTGGAGCTTTGAGAGCCATTAGGAGTGATAATGGGACAGAGTTCAAGAACTCTTCTTTTCTACCTTCTGGCCGATAGGGAATTGAGCATCGATTTTCTTCTCCTAGAGTTCCTCAACAGAATGGTGTTGTAGAAAGGAAGAACAGAACCCTTGTAGAGATGGCTCGGACCATGCTAGATGAGCATTCTACTCCTAGGAGATTTTAATGAGGCGATCTCTCTTGCTTGTTATATCTCCAATAGGGTTTTCTTGAGATCTGTGGTTGGGAAGACTTCTTATGAGCTTAGATTTGGTCATTCTCCAAAGGTCTCTCATTTCAAGATTTTTGGTTGCAAGTGCTTCATTCTTAAACATGGCAATCTTGATAAATTTGAGTCTAGATGTTTTGATGGCATATTTCTTGGATATCCTGCTCATTCTCGTGGCTATCGTGTTTTTAATGTTGATACTAACAAAATTGTTGAGACTTCATGAAGTCACTTTTGATGAGGCTAGTCCCGGTACTAGACCCGATGCTTGGTACACAGTTTAGAAACTCAAGAAAGCATCTTCGTCGATGATGATTACGAGGATGAAGACCCAAACCATCCTCCTGCTACCTCGAGAGGGTGGAGAGCTGCTACTACTACTTGATGTCACCGAGCACCGCCTCCTATCCCCACCGACGATCCGAGTGGCTCTGTTCCTACCTCCACAACTCATGAGGTAGAGGCCACGTCGCACCAGAGCACCACTGCATACAAATGACAACATCCACCGAAAGCGGATGATTGGGGATCTTCAAGAGCGAGTCACTCGCTCGAGTTTATATCTCTCCGATTCCCATGCACATTACCTTTTGTTGCTTCCTTTGAACCCCGAGATATCACCCATGCTTTATCGATGCCTCTTGGGTCAATGCCATGCATGAAGAGCTTGAAAATTTTGAAAGAAACAAAGTCTGGTTTTAGTTGAGCGACCTTCGATTCTCATGTTATTGGAACAAAATGGGTGTTTAAAAATAAGCAAAGTGAGGATGGATTGGTTGTTCGCAATAAAGCTAGACTTGTTGCTCAAGGTTATTCAGTGCAGAGGGCTTAGACTTTGAGGAGACCTTTGCTCCAGTAGCTAGATTGGAAGCCATTCGCATTCTTTTAGCATTTGCAACATCCAAGGGTTTCAAGCTTTTCAAATGGATGTTAAAAGTGCCTTCTTGAATGGCTTCATAGAAGAAGAGGTCTTTGTCAAGCAACCTCCTGGGTTTGAAAATCAAAATTCCCAAACCATGTTTTTAAACTCTCTAAAGCCTGTATGGATTGAAACAAGCTCCTAGAGCTTGGTATGACAGCTTAAGAGTTTCTTGCTTGAAAATGATTTCAAAATGGGAATGGTTGATAAAACCTTGTTCACTCTCGTGCATGGCGTGATTTCTTGTTGGTTCAAATATATGTGGATGATATTATTTTGGTGGTTCCTCTCATGCTTTGGTGTCTAGATTTTGATTCTATGAGCGGTGAATTCGAGATGAGCATGATGGGAGAGTGACATTCTTCCTTGGTCTTCAAATCAAGCAACCTGAAAGAAGGCACCTTCGTCCACGAGTAAGTATACAAAGGACCTTCTTGGCGCTTCAATATGGGAAGCGATAGGCCAATGTCTACTCCCATTGCAACAACCACCGTCTTTGGACCACGATGAGGATGGAGAGTCCGTGGACCGTATGAGTACCGCAGATGATTGGCTCCTCCTCTATCTTACTGTCGTCGAGGCCGACATACAATTCGCCGTATGTCCGTGCGCTCGATTTCGAGCTTCCTCGTGCTTCTCATCGTCAAGTCAGACGCGCATCTTGGTATCTTCAAGATACGCTTGATTTTGGACTCGTATTCTTCTTCTTGGCTCTTTCAATTCGAGCATTTTCTGATGCTGATTTCGACGGGTGTAGAGTTGATAGGAAGAGTACTTCTGGCACTTGTCATTTCTTGGGCACATCTCTTGTTTCTTGGTCTTCTAGAAAACAGTCTTACATTGCCTGATCTGGTGAGGTGAGTATGTAGCCGCCGCTTGATGGTCGCTCTCGTGTTCTCTGGATTTTATCCACGCTGCGGGACTATGGGTTATCTTTGGGAAGTGTTCCTCTTTTCTGTGACAACACTTCTGCAATTAATATTGCCAAAAACCCAGTGCAACATTCCAGGACTAAACACATTGATATTCGATTTCATTTTCTGAGAGATCATGTTGAGAAAGGTGATGTTGTGCTTCACTTTGTAGAGTCTGAGCAACAGCTTGCAGATATTTTCACTAAAGCTCTTGACTCTTCGCGTTTTGCTGCTTTGCGAGGAGAGTTAGGGGTTATTAGTCCTATTGGGCTGTTTTGAGGGGGAAGTGGCTCTGCTTGCATTCATTGTATCATAATGCATGTTTCATTTCATTTGTCTTGCATTGTATATTAAAACTAATGGAGCTTTGATTATTATCCCTGTATGACTTGTTTTCATATTTTATACCTTGTCATATCGAGTGATAGCCTGCTAGACCTCTTTTATGGCTCTTCGTGTTTGGCTCACTTTTGCCTTGCTAGCTTTATATTCTTGAGAAATGAATCAAATCATGTCTTGTTGGATCTTGTGACTAGTTTTGCTCTAGTGATCCGCTTATGATTCTCGCCATGTCTTACAAGTTGAATTGAGTCTTGAACTTATTTTGAGATGGAAAATGAGCTTTTTACCTTCTAAGTCAAGCAAAAGAAAAGAAAAATTTTCGTGCGAAAAGCTGATCTCACCAATCCTCTTTCATGAGACGGCTTGCCATTGCACTAGGCATGAACTCGGGGAGTTTTGGATGACCTAGATCATTCTTTTAAGCTTATCGCTTGAGATGGTCGCGGCAAGGCTTGAGATCTAGCACAAGACAAAAGGGAGAGAAAGAAAAAGAGATTTTGCCCAAAAAGGGCTATGTGCTTGAGCTTTGCTTCAAAAGAATTTTTTAATGCTCAAAATGCCTCAACTCTTGTTTTGAGTCTCTTTTTACTTATAGACATGGCTTGATTCATTTTTGGTTGCTTTGAGTGAATCTATGATTTTGAGCAACTTGTCATGATTGCAATTCTGGTAATCTCAGATTACGCTATCTTGGTTTTAGCTTCAGAGACACGTTTTGCCATGATTGAATATAGCGTCTTCTCCTTATATGGCTTGGTATAATACTTGTAATCTTCATGTATAATGGTCATTGCTCCTTTTTACTAAAGCTCAAAAATAAAGTCATTCCTTCATGCTCTTTCTTTTTCATGCATCTTGATGAATTCATTGTCAAAGGGGGAGAAAGATTGTGAAGAAAATGCTGTTGGAGCTTTTGGTTTCATACATAAAGATTGGTTTCATATATAAAGAACACACAAAAAAAAAACAAAACTTTTGTGAACCTTTTGAAAATTTGTGATCATGGTGTGTTGAGCTTCTGGGTTTATTGCCTTTTCCTGATTTGATTTGAAATTGAAGAATACTCACAATGATCAAAGGTCAAATAGAACAATGTGCCTTTCATTTGGACCTAAGTGAGATTTTTGGCTACTTTCTGGAATTTGAATTCTTTTGTGCTTTCAATGCCTTATCTCACTTGCTTACACTATTCAAGCCGACTTGGTGGTTCCTAGGCTTTTTGTTGCTTATGGATCAAGTTGTGCCTTTATGCGAAAGCAGATATTTTACTTTTCATTTTGAAAACCACATTTTCTTGAAAATTGCCAATGTGTTCATCAAGGGGAGATTGTGGATATCGTGAGGATATGTGCACGATCTCGGGATGATGAGTCAATTGGCAATGGCGTTATTGGTTTGCAAAATCTCGCGTTTCGGGTTTGCTCCAAGGTGTCAAGCCATTTGGCGGTTCGACCGGTTGTCTTAGGCGGCCGGTCGATCGCTTGCGTGGAGCGATCCGACCGCCATGGTGGCGGTCCGACCGCTATTTTAAAGTTAGGTTTTTGAGTGGGCCAAAAATAGGTTGTGTAGGCAAGTGAGGAGTCTCTGGATGTGGTCCCATCATTTTTAGAGCTCCTCAAAAGTTCTATTCGATTGAAATTTCCGTAAGGTTTGAATTTTCGCTTGAATTTTGGCTAAGTCCTTTGGACCGGTCCGACCGCCGTTGTGGGAGCGGTCCGATCGCATGAATCGGTCGGACCGCCCCGTAAAGCGATCGACCGGCGATACTTGAATGAAAGCCAAGTGTTGCATTGAGTTGATTTTGAGAGTGTGATTCTCGAACTTCAATGCTTTATTGATGTATATCGCATTGCGGAATCGGCGTGGGTCAAGTTGTGAAGAACTTGTTCGGAAACGGTTTGTTTGTCTATTGTGTGCGGTGGCTTGCAGTCAACGACGTCAACGGTGAGTGGATCGGGACTACGCTTGAGAGCCGAGGTCCGTAACGATCGGGATACCGAGTGAGGTCGTGTGACACAAGCATGGTGCAGGATGGACAAGATGGATCGAATGGGTGGTTCGGTACAGCTGGTTGGATCAGGCGGTGCAGATATCGGTGCGAGTCTCTGGGAGGTTCCGATGGGATTCGGACAAGAGAGGCTTGGCGTCGATGAGAACCGCTGATCAACCTACACGTGGTGAAGGTGCGATTGCTTCAAGAGTTATTTGTGTGTGGGTCCCATGTGTAAGAGACCCAAAAGGGAAACCCTAGCTCTCTAGTATAAATAGGAAGGGAGAGGTGGAAAACCTAAGCAAGCATTCATTTTAGCCCCTTCTTCTTTTCTAGGGTTTGGAGGAGAGGAGAGGAGAACTAGGGTTGGAGTGTGCTCCTTGTTGAGCTCTTGCCCTCCTTGGTGGAGAGGCTTTGTAAGCATCTATTGTGGATGAACAATCTTGTGATGCTTAATTGAAAGATCAATTGCTCCCTTTGTGTTCTTCTCTCTTTTGGATGTTTTTGGTGCTTCCTTGATTCAACGGTTCATGCTTGGTCTCTTGGCCTACTCTATCTTGCTTTGATGTGTGGGATTACTCCTAGAGTCATCTAGTTCATCAAACCCCCACAAGCAAGACTTGAATCAAGTTTTTCTCATTTCTAGGGTTTGTGCACTTCTTTGTTAAAATCTCAAGAGATCGATTCTGAAGTGGATCGACGGATCGTCGCTAGAAATAGGTCTCTAATATCATTAGGGAGGTGTGCTAGAAATTTGGTCAAGTTTTATTGGTTGAATCAAAAGTTGGATCAAATTTCGTTTTGGATTTGGGTGGAGTTTTTCAAGATCGACTCTACCGTCCGATCGTTTACAACGGCGGTTCGACCGCCCGTGTATTCAGACCGCTGGGTTGGCGGGTCGAACCGCTGTCCACCGGTCCGACCGCTAGTTAGTTGCCGGTCAGACCGCTCCTTGACCGTCGGTCCGACCGCCCGTGGTAGCCGGTCAGACCGCCCGTGTCCAGTGAAGAACATTGAGTTCTTTTCTCCTTTTGTGTCGTGTGCTTGAGGGGCTTATCAAATTCAACACAAGGCTTCCGTTGTGTGCTCACTGAACTTCTTAGCTCTCATAGCTAAAGGAGTAAAGTACGTGTTGGTTTTGATTTAGGCGAGAAAGTTTTGAAAGCGCCTATTCACCCCCCCCCCTAGTCGCCTTTCCGGTCCTACAGAAAGTTTCTCCAATATTGCCAAACCCATGACTCAACTTCTGAAGAAGGAAAAGAAATTTGAATGGACAAGTGCTTGTGAACATAGTTTTCAAGAGCTGAAGAAAAGACTAGTCTCTGCACCAGTGCTAGTCTTACCAGATATACGTAAGGATTTTGAAGTTTTCGTGACGCACACCGCCAGGCTAGGATGTGTACTGATGCAGGAAGGAAAGGTCGTGGCTTATGCATCTCGTCAGTTAAGGCCACATGAAGGAAATTATCCAACTCATGATTTAGAGTTAGCGGCAATTGTGCATGCTTTGAAAATTTGGCGGCATTATCTCATTGGTAACCGCTGTGAGATTTTCACAGATCATAAGAGTCTGAAATATATCTTCACCCGATCGGATCTTAATCTCGAGCAAAGAAGATGGTTAGAGCCGATAAATGATTATGACCTTGGAATTCATTATCACCCGTAAAGCTAACGTGGTAGCGATGCTCGAGTAGGAAGGCATCTTGCAACACGGTGTTAGTTCAAGAAAAACAACCGAGTTGTATGAAGAACTAAAGCATCCGAATCAAAATTGTCGGTCAAGGTCAGATCAACACAGTGGAAGTCCAACCAACCATACAAGGTCAGATCAGAGAAAAACAGCTAGAAGACGAAGACATCAAAGAAATCATGAAGAACATGAGAAGAGGCAAAGCCCGAGATTTTCTCGAAGATTTAGCAGGCCGCAGTATGGTTTGGCAACCGCATCGTGTACCTAAACATCATGAAACCAGACAACTGATTCTGAAAGAAGCTCATGAATCACCTTACTCTATCCATCCCGGGAGTACCAAGATGTACCAGGATCTGAAGGAAAAGTATTGGTGGGTTAGTATGAAGCGAGAGATCGCTGAGTTTGTTGCACGTTGTCATGTATGTCGTGTTAAGGCGTAACATCGAGACTGCTGGGATTGTTACAACCATTACCAATTCCCGAGTGGAAATGGGAGGAGATTGGTATGGATTTTATCACCGGACTACCTAGGACCCAATCAGGTTGTGATTCCATTTGGGTAATAATTGACCGATTAACAAAAGTGGCTCATTTTATTCCAGTCAAGACCACTTACAGAAGCAATATAGGAGCAGAATTGTACATGGCCAGGATCGTCTGTCTACATGGTATACCCAAGAAAATTGTGTCTGACAGAGGTTCGCAGTTCACTTCAAAATTTTGGCGAGTCTACATGAAGCTTTGGGAACTGGACTCAACTTCAAAGACAAAGATATCATCCCCAAACAGATGGCCAGACCGAACGTGTAAATCAGGTCCTAGAAGACATGCTTCGAGCTTGTGCTATAGATTATGGAAGAAGCTGGGATAAGAATTTGCCCTATGCAGAATTTTCCTACAACAACGACTTTCAAGATAGCCTCTGGATGTCGCCATTTGAAGCATTGTATGGTAGAAAGTGTAGAACCCTCTCCTTTGGGATCAAGTAGGAGAACACCAATTCTTGAACCGTAATTGATAAAAGAAGTGAAAGTAAGGTAAAAGCAATAAGAGAACGTCTCAAAGTAGCTCAAACCCGACAAAAGAGTTATGCCGATAATCGTCGGAGAGAACTATCGTTCGAGATGGGAGATTTTGTCTATCTCAGGTAACTCCACTCGAGGAGTGAAGAGATTTCGACTAAAGGAAAACTCGCACCTAGATTTGTCGGACCTATAAGATTTTGGCAAAAGAGGTGAAGTTGCTTATCGTTTGAACTACCAAGATCTCTCACATTGTTCACAATGTCTTCCATGTATCCCAGCTTAAAGAAATGTCTCAGAGTACCAAATGAAGAAACACCGCTGAGAGCATCGATCTTCAGAAGATCTCACCTATGTGGAACAACCAATCAAGATTCTCGATGTGGCGTAACACGTCACCGGAAGCAAAGTCATTCGTTCTTGTAAGGTTCAAATGGAGCAATCATTCGTAAGAAGAAGCTACCGGGAGCGAGAAGAAGTTTTGAGAGCCGAGTATCCCTACCTTTTTGTCGACCAAGTCCAATCTCTGGTCGAGATTCCTTTAAGGGGTAGGTTTGTAATGACCCAAAATTTCGATTTCATTGAAAATAAGACTTTAATTAATTTTTGTGGATTTTCCTGAAATTTTAAAAAACTTTTCCTAAAGTATCTTAAAGCTAAAATAATTTATGTGCAAAATCTATTACCAACTAAAAGTTGGAATTATTTTATTTAAGTCCGTAATGCCTCATAGAATTTCGTGAATTTTCTCAAAATTTTTGGACTTCATTTACTATTTTCTAAAGCCTATTTGAATTTCCGAATTAAATCAATTGAAAAAGGTTTAAAATCTTTTTTAACAAAGATCGGGGCGCACCCGACAAAGATCGCTCCCGCTTCGCCCACCTCTCGCACCCACCCCCTTGCCACGCGTCACACATCCGTGCAAGCGCCTCCATCGCAGCCGACGCGCCACTATTGCCTTGCGCCTTCAGATCAAGATCCAACGGCCGATCTCCGTCACCCCGCGCCTCTCTCCCTCTCTGTCTCGCGACAAGTGGGCCCGCCTACACAAAGATCGCCTCCTCCTCCCTTTCTTCCCTGCCGACGGCGCCTCTCGCCGCCATTGTCGCCGCCTCGAGCTCTTCACTCCGTGATTCCTCCCCATTTCTCTCGCCATCACGCAATGAAAGCGGCCGCTCCCACCGCGTTCGCTTCGGCATTACCCCTTCTTAACTCGCCCTAACGCCGCCCTCATCTCATAGAACGGCCGCTGCCACCTCGCCACGATCTCCATCTCCGGCCTCGCCCTCGCCCTATAAAAGGGAGCACCAGTGCGCCTCCTCCCTCAAGCTTTTGCCCAGCTCCCTCGCATCCCTCGCTCCCGATCGCCGCATTTGGCTTTTCTCTCGCGTGCCGAGTGTGCTCACGCCTCTAGCGCCGCCATCGGTGAACCTCCGGCCGCCTCGATCGCACCATCGCCGCCTCGGCACCGCGAACCCGGTGCGCACCTCCGCACCTCGAACGTCGCCGAGCTCCTTCGCCGCCAACGATCGAACCTCACCGCCGCCTCGCGCGTCGCCGATCATCTTCCGACCACGCCCTCGCGTCGCCAGTAGCGATCACACTCAAAGATCATCATCTCGATCGGTTTGCGACTCGCCGGAGCTCGCCGCGCCGCCAGGCGCCTGCACTCCTCGGCCTCGGCGCCTCCTCTCTGGCGCCGACGTGGCTCGCCACCTCGGCGCCACCTAATCACTTTCGCGTGCGTGGCGGCCAAGTCGGCGCCAGCGTGGCCGCCAAGCAGCCACAAGACGCCAAGACACCGGCCCCCGATCGCTAAGTGCACCGAGTCCACCGTGAACTTGGAAAGCGCCGTGGACTCAGTCCATGACTGTTCGGGCCCACATGTCAGTCTCTGTGAATAGTGCCGCTGACGCATGCTTGTGTAATAATTGGAATTTTCTTTACAAATTTAATTCGGGAATTATGGAAAATCCTGATTTTGGAATTAAATTTAGATTTAAACTTCCAGGAGCTCGTATTTCTTCATACAAACTCCGATTTAGGTGATTAAAATTTCTAAATTTGTATAAAATCAAGATCTAGCTAACTAAACCAAAATTATTTAATTTGGAGTTAATTTGAATTTTCATTTGAATTTATTTGTGTTCATTTGAATTCTGTTTGAATTTGGAATATTCTCGCGTATAGATTTTGACGACTCCGGAGAGCTTGACCCTATTGAAGAAGTAGAATACCAGGAATTTGAACAAGGCAAGTTACACCATTGACCATTTTACCCCTAATATTTAAAATTATTTAATTCCTGTTTTAAAGTATTATTGCATGCATAATTGTATTTAATTATTTTAAATTCCTATTTTAAATATTTAATTATTCCAATTCCTTTGTATAGCCAAATTTGATTGTTGTATTATCAATTCCTTGTAACCTTAGTCAAATGAATTTAAAAATAAATATATGCATAGCAAATGCTTAGACCATGAAATATTTGACTTTGGGAGAATTTAGCCAAAATTTCATAAATTGATAAAAAGCCTATGACATTGCTTTGTCATGGTGGACTTTTGCAAATGTCTTTGAAAATTATAAAAAATAAAAGAAAATGGTTTGTACTTGGGCAAACATGGACCGTTAGTGGGTAGAGTTTATGCACTGCTCGTCACAGTTAGGATCGAGACCTGTGGTTTTTATTGAAAGTTGCCCAAGTAGATTAAGGACCGGCGTTTGAGCCGCATCTTGCAAAAGCTCCACCGTACTACCACATGTTCTGTATGGGCAGAACCAGGCTTAATAATTTGTATTACCTCATTATTGTTTGTGCCATTTTTGTTTTGTGGGTGTTGGTTAGACTTTATTCCCACTTGGCGCAAGAGGGGGCTTCCGGCAGGTGGTTAGCCTAATGGAAGTGAAACCTTAGCGGGCACATTGTTATTGAGGTAGTGCATTGGAAACGCCTTGTGATAATTGCCCAGTCAAACGCCTAAGGAAGCGTGTATTGGCCGACATAACGGGCAAATTATCTCGTGTGGGTAAAGTTGTACCACCTCTGCAGAGTGTAAATCTATTCGAATAGCCGTGTCCACGGTCATGGACAAGCTGAGCAAAGCCACTCTAAGTTAGATTTGTTTTTGGTTTTAAAATAACTTTGGACATGATTTGAGGATGGTTAATCCTTGTGGTAAATTTGGGCGGGTAGCCGTGTGATAGGAGGGTATCCTTCACCATGTTTCATATGGAGGTTATCCACTATAAAATGATAAATTTTAAATCTGATTTTAGTTATGAAATGAAAATGTGCCTTGAAACTTAGTATAACTATTTAAACTAAAAAGGCTGATTTACGCAAATAAACCCTATAACCCCCCTTTGATAAACTTATGCATACATTCTAAATTCTGTATTGGGTGTAATTTGCGAGCACAGTTGTAGTGCTCACTCTTGCTGAATATTATTATTCAGGAGAAGACTGCTATCCGGAAGGTGAGGAGCAGGACGATTAGGCAGCGACCTCCAGACGATTGCCTGTGGCGTATCATGTGGCTTACCATTATATTTTGCTTCCGCTTAATATTTTATTTGGCCTCCGGCCCCAGTTGTAATAAACTCAATGCTTATTAAATATATACGCTGGATATGTTTGTGATAACATTTTTGTGACTGTGTACACTGGAAATCCTGGACTAGTGTATGAACACAGAGAATTCGGGATCCTTCGTTCCTGGGTTCGACAGTAGTTGCTGATGCTCTTAGTCGCAAGGCGACTCCCGCTACTCTAGATTGCCTCATTTCTGATTTTGATCGCATGGGAATATCTTATTGTTATGCGGGCACATCACATGTTGAGACACAGTTGATATTCCAGACCGTGTGCGAAAAGCACAACAGAGTGACCGGTTATTACAGGTGGTTAGGAAGCGTCTGGACGAGGGTAAAGATGGTGATTTTAGCATGGATGATTCTGGTGCTTTGAGGTTTAAAGGCCGCCTTTGCGTGCCGCAAAAGGCGGAGGTCAAAGATGATATCTTGAGGGAGGCACATCGCACTGCATAATCGCTCACCCTGGTGAGACTAAGATGTATTGAGATCTGAAACAGAATTTTTGGTGGAAAAGAATGAAGGTGGATATTGCTAATTATGTGGCTTCTTGTGGTGTTTGTCAGCAAGTGAAAGCTGAGCACAAGCGTCCTGCAGGGTTGTTGCAACCTTTGGAGGTTCCCCAGTGGCCTTGGGATGATATCTCTATGGACTTTGTGGTGGCGTTATCTCGTACGCCGCGAGGGAAGGATGCAGTTTGGGTAGTGGTGGATCGATTCAGCAAGTCTGCGCACTTCATTCCTATTCGCACGATAAATTCAGCGAGTGATCTAGCTCCTATTTATGTACGTGAAATAGTAAGACTCCATGGTGTGCCCAAGACCATCATTTCTGACAGGGACGCGAAGTTTGTCTCCAAGTTCTGGGAGAGTCTGCAGAGTGCATTGGGCACACAGCTCCGCCTTAGTACAGCGTTTCATCCTCAGACAGATGGGCAGTCAGAGCGTACTATTCAGACTTTGGAGGACATGTTGCGATCTTGCGTTCTGTCTTGGAAGGGTAGTTGGGAGGACCAGTTGCCACTTGCAGAGTTTGCTTATAATAATAGTTACCATTCCAGTATTAGAGCCGCGCCATTTGAGGTTCTCTATGGGCGGAAGTGCAGATCGCCACTTTGTTGGGATGCAGTTGGAGAGAAGGCAATTTTGGGTCCGGACTGGATTCAGAAGACCGTTGAGCGTGTGGCCATAGTGAGGCAGAATTTGTTAGCAGCTCAGAGCAGACAGAAAAGCTATGCTGATGTAAGGAGGCGTGACTTGGAGTTTGCGGTGGGTGACCAGGTGCTCTTGAGAGTGTCTCCCACTAAAGGTATTGTTCGGTTCGGTACCAAAGGGAAGCTTAGCCCGAGGTACATTGGACCGTTCCCGATTATTGCAAGAATTGGGAAGTTAGCCTACCGCTTGGATCTTCCTGAGTCCATGCGTGGAGTTCTAATGTGTTTCACGTCTCGATCTTTGAGAAAGTTTTGAGAGACCGAGCATAAGATTTCATTAGAGCCACTGACTATTGAGCAAGATCTCACAATTGAGTCGCGTCCGGCGCGCATTCTGGAGAGGTCGGAGCGAGTGCTGAGGCACAAGACGTTGCTATACGTCAAGGTGTTGTGGACGCATCAGTCCGAGAGAGAAGCGACTTGGGAGTTGGAGTCTCGCATGCGCGAGCAATATCCGGAGTTGTTCACGTCGGGTACGTGTTATTTTGTTGTTTAATTTCAGCTGTGCAGTTTTTTCTTTGAGTAGAATAAATGAGTAGAATTCGGGTCGAATTACATTAAGGGGGTAGAATGTAATATTCTGAAAATAATAATATTAAGAATAACGTCTTAAGGGCCGGTGCGTAATTAATCAAATAGAATACGTGAAAATAGGATATTTCAGAGTTTTTTTTAAGCGCTATATAAATCGTGGGAGTGGATTCTAGAAACCCTAGCGATCCTTTCATTTTTTTTATCCTGTGCGCCGCCACCCTCCTCAGATCTCTTTTCTTTCGCCTGGCGCATAGGCCATCATCACCTACCGTTGGTCCGCCGGCAGAGCACAGCCGCCTCTTGCATGCGCGAGCACCTGCAGATGAAATTCTGCCACCGCGTGGGCCCATAGCACCTGGCCGCCGAGTGCCTTCGGTCCGGTTGCAGGCGTTGAATTTCTGCCCACACGCGAGGAGGCCTCCGGTTGCTATTCGGCCAGTACGCGGAAGAACAAAAAAATCTGCTGCCGCACGTCGCCTACAGCTTTGCTTTCCACCGTGCGTTGGTTTGTTTTTTTCTTTCATTACTAGTTTCCTTGCACGTGCTTAATACTACTAGCAAAGATTGCCTTAGGCCGATTTAGTGTGTGACTATAAAAGTAGTACATGCTGCTTTGTACAGTAAATAGAGAGAGGTGAATTAGTTAATGCTAATTAGTAGCTAATTAGTTTTGCACACAATTCTAGCTGGTGGTTAACTAGTGATGCAATGTATTTTATAGGCATGCATCCGGTTTGGATTAGTAGGAGAAAGAGTGCAGCTAGCACAAGGAATTTAAGAGATGGGTTTAGTCTGATATTCTGTTGTACGATTTATTCGGATACCTTAATAGCGAATTTGGAAAATATCATCTACTAGTTAATTGTAGATAATTTCGATATCTTTCTATAGAATATTTAAACATGTCAATCAGACAAGTAGAATTCGAGTTATGATTTTTGGAAGACTGCTGTCTTTGTGGTTGTCGTCTTTCGGCGCTGTTTTGGTAGACTGCAGATTAAAAATAGTAATTGGACTAATTAGAGTTTTTGATCTACGTGAAAGATGTAGATAATTGTCTGAGGGTTCTGTAGGATCCAAGAACTCGAATTTTGGTTGGGTAAAACAAAAGTTATGAATTTAGTAAGACCCGCTGTCCCGAAGCGGACAGATCGGTTTTCTGGGCTAAAAAACGGAGGGTTAGATGATTTAATTAGAAGACTTTGTAATCTAAGAAAATGAGGGGAATTTTGTGTAGAATCCAGAACTGGGTGGTTTGTCGTGATCGGTCTTTTGAGTCAAAAGTTACGTTCATTTTAGTACCAAGACAGCAATGGGTAACTTTTCGGTGCCGGAGAAGCGTGGTAGATTTGGGGACGTGTAGGAGCGATGTCGATTGATTGCTATTCTTGATGCTGCCGCTTGTATTGAAATTGTGTATTTAATGTAGGAGAGGCGTCGTGCTTGTTGCCATCTTCTAGTCAAATCGTGCGTCGCAACTAGTAAAGGCAAGTGCATGGTAGACAGCGATCAATGATTGATCACTGTTTTCTTTATCTTCTATTACCATTATTGTTGTGCTTTTATTTTATTTAATTGCAAACAAGGGATTGGTATGTTTATATCTTTGTTGACAATCATGATGAAAAGTTGGATATGATGTACATGATGGAGTGTGCATTTTTCATACATAAGCATCTTTGCATATGAGCAGGTGATCATGAATGATCACAACTCCACGGGAGTGGAGGAGGTCCCCGATCCTTATGGAGGAACGGGCTTGAGAGTGAATGTTGTCGCGAGCATTCACTCATGCTATACCGGTATACGCGAAAGAAGTGCATGTGGACATGTAGATTAGAGTTGCATTCATAAATGAGATTAATGTGTGTTAAACAAAGGGAAGGTAACAGCAAGAGAATATTAATAGAAGTACCTGTGATGATAATGAAGTTATTGAATGCTGTTGAGTTATTATTGTTTGTTGGACCGTAAAGGCGACTAGAGGGGGTGAATAGAGCACGCTCACTTTTCACAAATTATGAACTCAATACAATTTCACTCCGATAGCTATTAGAAAGCTATGAAGATCAATATACCAATCTAAATGAAGACTAGTATTGAATCCAATTAAAACCCTAAGCAATGCGACAATAATCGCAAGAATCAAAGCAACACAAGTCATGGCGGTCGACCTCTCAGTCTTCGAACCGGTCGGACCGATTGTCGGCGGTCGACCGGCGTTAGTTGGTGGTCGGACCGCTCCGAATCGGTCGGACCGGTGGTGACGGCGGTCGGACCGGCATCTACGTAACCAATCAAACAAAGTAAAATCAGCCCGATGACGAAGATGCAATTAGGTCTAACTTTTGATTCTCAACTCCAAACTTCACGAAACTTTGCACACACCTTCTCTATGCTATTGAGGACCTATTCCAATCGAATATTATGATAATTCTCAAGCAAACCTTGCATAGATTGATTTCGTGATTGATGCTGGATTACATCCACACCATCATGGATCAGTGGACAATCAAAGATCACGAAATTCACCACAAACCATCAAGAGCCCTAGCCTCCACCTCAACTCCCCTAAAGACAATTAGGGTTTTGAAACATAAAAAGGCGAGAGAGAGAGAGGTGCAGCCACCATCTCCTCCTATTTATAGTGGAGGCCTAAAACTCTTAGGGTTTGACTCTCTTGGGCTCCCGTTAAGGCCCACTAACAAGCGGGTCACACACGCACGCGCCGCGGCGCCGTTTTAACTTTTTGACCTTAACCGCTTCACCATGTGCCATGGATTCGCCAATAGGTCACCCTTGTCCATCTTGTGTCACGCTTGAGTCGTTGACCTCACCCGGCATCGTCGATCGTTCTGGACCTCAACTCTCCAAGTCTAGTCCCGATCATCCTCGCCGTTGACCGTCGTTGACCACCAAGCTACCTGCACAACCATAGACAAGCAAATACGAATTCGGGAACAAGTTCTTTGCAACTTGACCCATGTTAGTCAAAACATGCATCATGCAAATCATATGCCATGAAACCAATGACTTTGACCTAACAAATCAACATCGCCACGAAGTTGGCCGATGATCAAGTGGATACCGGTCCGACCGCTCTAGGTGAGCCGGTCGGACCGCCCCTTGGCCGGTCGGACCGCTCCCTGTGAGCCGGTCGGACCGCCCCTAGGGACTTAGCCGAAATTCAAGCCCTGAAATTCCGAAACCTTCTGGAAAAAACAAACGAATAGAACTTCTTACTGGAGACTCCAAAAATTATGAGACCAAGTGCATTGGGATCCCCTCACTTGCCTACAACACCTATTTTTGGCCCAGCTCATTTTGAACACTTTTAGGTCACCGCCGGTCCGACCGCCCCACATGGCCGGTCCGACCGATTTGGGACCGGTCGGACCGCCGTGCAAGGACCGGTCGGACCGCCCCTGTCCAGAATACCTGTAGCTTTGTCGAAAATACGTGAAACGACAAACCGTAAACGCCATTGCCAATTGTCACATCATCCTAAGATCTGGAGCATATCCCCATGAAATCCACAATCTCCCCCTTGATGAACACATTGGCAATTATCCAGAAAATGTAAGTAAGAGGTTTGAAAACGAGTTTACTCAGTTTTTAGACAAGGGCACAACTTGGTCCATAAGCAAGAAAAAGCAATGAAAATGACCAAGCTGGCATCAGAATAGTATAAGCATGTGAGACAAGGCAAAAGAAAGCATAAAAACTTTGATTTCCAGAAAAGGATCAAAATTCTCACATGAGGTCCATATGAAAGAACAATTGTTCAATTGACCTATGATCATTGTGAGGATAAAAGAATGCAATTCAAGTTTAGAATATTCAATAAGATAATAAGAATGCAACTCAAGAACTCCCCCTGACTATGATCCTCAAATTTCAAATTTTCAGTTTCTCCCCTTTGTACAAACTTCTCCCCCAACAACTTCTCCCCCAGCAAAGAAATATATTCTCATTAACACATCTTCTCTTCTCATTTAACACATCTTCTCCCCCTTTGACAATGGATTCATCAAGGAATCACACCTTCCTCTCATCCAGATATAATAAATATAGAATAAAGGAAGAAGCAGAAACAAAAGAAGCATAAAGAGGAATATGCATGAAATGCAATGGAGTGGCTTCAATTTTTGTATTTTTTTAATTTTTGATTACAAGAAGCTTTGGAGATTACCCAAAAGAACAAGCTAGTATCTCTAATATTGCACAAACAGCATATCAAGCCTGACAGCGCTAGCAAGATCATGGTAAGACATATATATCAAAGCTAAGCACAAAGGCTCAAAAGTAAAGCAGTAGATTTGATCAATTTAAGCAACGCTTCAAATTCAGCAAGTTCATCAACAGGGATCCTAAAGTGAAATTGGCCATGTCAAAATGTCAAAGTGAGATCAAAAATCTAACAAAGACCACATTAAGAGTCAATCAAGTCCCGTATTGAATCATTTTGCTCAATATTTTGTAAACGCCCATTTGTCAACATTTTTCTCATTTGCATTGAATATTGAAGTTGACTAATGATCTTGTAACACCCTGACTATAAGGAAGTCAAGATGTCACCTACAATCACTACTCTTCAAATGAATAACATCAAATCGCATGATATTATGGAGCAAGTATTAAGAATATATGTAATCAAGCATTCATCCTCAATACTTAATCAACGAAATGGAAGTAGACAATTCAGAAAGATATGGTAAACAATGCCATGACGGCTTATTACAAAGCAATACAAATCATATTTAACGACAATCAAAGTCCTCAAATTGATTGATATATGAGAGTGAGTGCAACGTGATGAACTACCCTCCACAAGATCATTCTTCCTTGTCATTTACCTAAATAAGACAATAAAGCAAGAATGAGCCAAAGACTCAGCAAGCAACTGTATGTAACCAGCAAGCATACCATGAGCAATATATCACAAACATAATTTGAACAACTACTGGAAACGAATTTATGAATGGATGAAGTGGAATGGTGCATTGAAGGAAATGGACATAATGCAGAGATATACCGGTATAGCGAGTGAAGCACCCGTCGGTGTTCACTTAAAGTATTCGTATGAAGAACGTTTCATACGACTGTCCAACGTGGCCCACATTGGAATGGTGGACTCACGTAACGTGGCCCACATTGGAATGGTGGACTCACGTACCCATCTTGGAATTGATGGGATTTCAAGTGCCCATACTGGAATTGATGGGTCTTACCAAAATAATGTATGCATGTCATGATGATCCCATGTCAATATTGAATAGTAATCATAAATGAAAAGAACACATGGCATTCATCTACAAATACGAACAAGTGTAAACATTCATTCACACATCATACATGACATCAAACATTGAATACAAATTACTTGCTGCCGCGCTGCAACGGGTTGGGAGGTAATTGTGATACCCTCCACTCACCGCTTCACCGCCTACAATAAAATATAATCGAAATGAGGGCAACGACTATGGCAATGCTACACGTGTCCTCCTCAATCTCTAACCAAACTAACCAATTAAAAGTTCAATTTGATCAATCTACCCAACTATTTCAATTAACCCCAATCTGGCAGTTTTACTAGAAAATTCACCAATAAAAAACCGTAAGTCCAAAAGACCTGAAACCAGTGCTCAAATTTTCTTAACTTAACAGGCTACAAAACTCTAGTTGATGGTAAACTCTAATTCGGCCATTACAGAGGTCTAACCATCCATTGAAAAACTACAACTGCAGTCTGCCCAGAAATCTGAACAGCCCTAAAGAAAATGCTATAACTTTTAAACCACTGATCCAAATAAAGTGATTTTTATCAGTCTGGAAACATGGTGAAATTATCTTCAAAAACCTAGTTGGGTGGCCGACCTGATTCTGACTCTAACTAGATCAAAACCTAGGTGCAACCGACTATACCCATCAGTTCTGACAGACAGACCAGCGCGTAGTAAAACAGCCATAACTTTTAATCTACTGGGTGAAAAATTGTGATCCAGGTGCCAAAAGAAAGCTAATGAAATAAGGAACAAAACTCTAGAAGGCGAAATCATCCAATTCTGCCTCTAAGGCACCCAAAACCGAGTTTAAACCTACTGTACAGAACCGATCTACTAACAGAAATTACGCAATACTATCAAAAACATGGAATCGACAACTCTAACGCAATCAAACAGCGATGGGGTCTCTCGTTACCCTTGTAGACCCGAAGAACGATGAGGAACAACTTCCCAAAGCCTTCCCCTCTCCTTCTTTGGCCAGCCACAAATCAGCGAACCCGAGTGGATGCAAACGCCCGGCGGGGGAAGAATCAAGAAGAACGCGTTGAAGACCGGGTGTGCAGCTCGGGATCTCCAATGGCAGCCACCAATGGAGAGGAGGCGCCTAGGAGGAGGGAGGAAGAAAGGGGCGGCTCCAAGGGGAGGAGGTGGGGCGGCTCCAAGGGGAGGAGGTGGGGCTTTAGGGTTTGGGGGGTGGTGCCCCCTTTGGCCTTTGGCGGCCCCTACATGGGCGGCCGGCCCCTCATGGGCCACAGGTCGCGAATCATGCCCAGGTTGTCCGGCAATAACATTTACCCCGAAGATTTGGATTTTCCGACTAAAAACGATTTCTTTTACTCTCCTCGACCTCTTTCTTTCTCTGAACCGATTAGGAAAGTTGAAAATTTCGTTTTCGAATAGAATTCCCATACTAATAAAACGATACAACCTAACCGGATAAATGAGGTATTACACTCTATCCCCCTTAGAAAAGATTCGACCTCGAATCTACGCACCAAACTACTCGAGAGGAAACTGCGTCTGGAATGAAACAACGATAATTCAAGCTTGGAATTGCTCTGATACCATCTGTAACACCCTGACCCAAAATCGGCTCAATGCCCAGCCCACCGTGGGGCGGACCCGCCACACATAGCACCTCACTTACACTTTCGTCCTCGCTTCGTGTAAAAGGGTTAACCCGGAGGTGCTACGTTTGGATCCAACAGGCATTATATACTACTACAACTCACTTGAGACAAGCAATGTGGGACTAATCCCACCACACAACTCCTCATGGGCCACATAGGCCACACTATAAGCAGGTCGGGGTATTACACTCACCCCCCCTCAAGGGCTGACACCCTCGGCAGCATACCGCATACGCGGCAAATGCCCAGAACCACCCCTCGGTACACGTCGCCCGTGCGTCCCAGTGCGCACATATGCCATGCCATGTGTCCACTCCGGGCCCACATGCGCCATGCGCCATATGCCCGCGCCCCTGTCCCGCACGCGCCCGTGCAGCGAAGGTTGATGCTCTGATACCAACTGTAACACCCTGACTATAAGGAAGTCAAGATGTCACCTACAATCACTACTCTTCAAATGAATAACATCAAATCGCATGATATTATGGAGCAAGTATTAAGAATATATGTAATCAAGCATTCATCCTCAATACTTAATCAACGAAATGGAAGTAGACAATTCGAGAAAGATATGGTAAACAATGCCATGACGGCTTATTACAAAGCAATACAAATCATATTTAACGACAATCAAAGTCCTCAAATTGATTGATATATGAGAGTGAGTGCAACGTGATGAACTACCCTCCACAAGATCATTCTTCCTTGTCATTTACCTAAATAAGACAATAAAGCAAGAATGAGCCAAAGACTCAGCAAGCAACTGTATGTAACCAGCAAGCATACCATGAGCAATATATCACAAACATAATTTGAACAACTACTGGAAACGAATTTATGAATGGATGAAGTGGAATGGTGCATTGAAGGAAATGGACATAATGCAAAGATATACGGTATAGCGAGTGAAGCACCGTCGGTGTTCACTTAAAGTATTCGTATGAAGAACGTTTCATACGATCGTCCAACGTGGCCCACATTGGAATGGTGGACTCACGTAACGTGGCCCACATTGGAATGGTGGACTCACGCACCCATCTTGGAATTGATGGGATTTCAAGTGCCCATACCGAATTGATGGGTCTTACCAAAATAATGTATGCATGTCATGATGATCCCATGTCAATATTGAATAGTAATCATAAATGAAAAGAACACATGGCATTCATCTACAAATACGAACAAGTGTAAACATTCATTCACACATCATACATGACATCAAACATTGAATACAAATTACTTGCTGCCACAGCAAGAACGGGTTGGGAGGTAATTGTGATACCCTCCACTCACCGCTTCACCGCCTACAATAAAATATAATCGAAATGAGGGCAACGACTATGGCAATGCTACACGTGTCCTCCCTCAATCTCTAACCAAACTAACCAATTAAAAGTTCAATTTGATCAATCTACCCAACTATTTCAATTAACCCCAATCTGGCAGTTTTACTAGAAAATTCACCAATAAAAAACCGTAAGTCCAAAAGACCTGAAACCAGTGCTCAAATTTTCTTAACTTAACAGGCTACAAAACTCTAGTTGATGGTAAACTCTAATTCGGCCATTACAGAGGTCTAACCATCCATTGAAAAACTACAACTGCAGTCTGCCCAGAAATCTGAACAGCCCTAAAGAAAATGCTATAACTTTTACACCACTGATCCAAATAAAGTGATTTTTATCAGTCTGGAAACATGGTGAAATTATCTTCAAAAACCTAGTTGGGTGGCCGACCTGATTCTGACTCTAACTAGATCAAAACCTAGGTGCAACCGACTATACCCATCAGTTCTGACAGACAGACCAGCGCGTAGTAAAACAGCCATAACTTTTAATCTACTGGGTGAAAAATTGTGATCCAGGTGCCAAAAGAAAGCTAATGAAATAAGGAACAAAACTCTAGAAGGCGAAATCATCCAATTCTGCATCTAAGGCACCCAAAACCGAGTTGAAACCTACTGTACAGAACCGATCTACTAACAGAAATTACGCAATACTATCAAAAACATGGAATCGACAACTCTAACGCAATCAAACAGCGATGGGGTCTCGTTACCCTTGTAGACCCAAGAACGATGAGGAACAACTTCCCAAAGCCTTCCCTCTCCTTCTTTGGCCAGCCCCAAATCAGCGAACCCAGTGGATGCAAACGCCCGTGGGGAAGAATCAAGAAGAACGCGTTGAAGACCGGTGTGCAGCTCCGGGGATCTCCAATGGCAGCCACCAATGGAGAGGGAGGCGCCTAGGAGGAGGGGAGGAAGAAAGGGGGCGGCTCCAAGGGGGAGGAGGTGGGGGCGGCTCCAAGGGGGAGGAGGTGGGGGCTTTAGGGTTTGGGGGGTGGTGCCCCTTTGGCCTTTGGCGGCCCTACATGGGCCGGCCCCTCATGGGCCACAGGTCGCGAATCTGCGGCCAGGTTGTCTGGCAATAACATTTACCCCAAGATTTGGATTTTCCGAAAAACGATTTCTTTTACTCTCCCGACCTCTTTCTTTCTCTAGAACCGATTAGGAAAGTTGAAAATTTCGTTTTCGAATAGAATTCCCATACTAATAAAACGATACAACCTAACCGGATAAATGAGGTATTACACTCTATCCCCCTTAGAAAAGATTCGACCTCGAATCTACGCACCAAACTACTCGAGAGGAAATCGTGCCGAATGAAACAACGATAATTCAAGCTTGGAATTGCTCGATACCATCCGTAACACCCGACCCAAAATCGGCTCAATGCCCAAATTTCACCGTGGGCGGACCCACCACACATAGCACCTCACTTACACTTTCGTCCTCGCTTCGTGTAAAAGGGTTAACCCGGAGGTGCTACGTTTGGATCCAACAGGCATTATATACTACTACAACTCACTTGAGACAAGCAATGTGGGACTAATCCCACCACACAACTCCTCATGGGCCACATAGGCCACACTATAAGCAGGTCGGGGTATTACACTCACCCCCCCTCAAGGGCTGACACCCTCGGCAAAGATACCGCATACTGCTGCAAATGCCTGAACCACCCCTCTCAGACACGTCCGTAAGGCCCAAAGGTTAAGCACATATGCCATGCCATGTGTCCACTCCGGGCCCACATGCGCCATGCGCCATATGCCCGCGCCCCTGTCCCGCACGCGCCCGTGCAGCGAAGGTTGATGCTCTGATACCAACTGTAACACCCTGACTATAAGGAAGTCAAGATGTCACCTACAATCACTACTCTTCAAATGAATAACATCAAATCGCATGATATTATGGAGCAAGTATTAAGAATATATGTAATCAAGCATTCATCCTCAATACTTAATCAACGAAATGGAAGTAGACAATTCAGAAAGATATGGTAAACAATGCCATGACGGCTTATTACAAAGCAATACAAATCATATTTAACGACAATCAAAGTCCTCAAATTGATTGATATATGAGAGTGAGTGCAACGTGATGAACTACCCTCCACAAGATCATTCTTCCTTGTCATTTACCTAAATAAGACAATAAAGCAAGAATGAGCCAAAGACTCGACAAAATCGTATGTAACCAGCAAGCATACCATGAGCAATATATCACAAACATAATTTGAACAACTACTGGAAACGAATTTATGAATGGATGAAGTGGAATGGTGCATTGAAGGAAATGGACATAATGCAGCATATACCGGTATAGCGAGTGAAGCACCCGTCGGTGTTCACTTAAAGTATTCGTATGAAGAACGTTTCATACGACTGTCCAACGTGGCCCACATTGGAATGGTGGACTCACGTAACGTGGCCCACATTGGAATGGTGGACTCACGTACCCATCTTGGAATTGATGGGATTTCAAGTGCCCATCTTTGGAATTGATGGGTCTTACCAAAATAATGTATGCATGTCATGATGATCCCATGTCAATATTGAATAGTAATCATAAATGAAAAGAACACATGGCATTCATCTACAAATACGAACAAGTGTAAACATTCATTCACACATCATACATGACATCAAACATTGAATACAAATTACTTGCCTGCCGCGCTGCAACGGGTTGGGAGGTAATTGTGATACCCCTCCACTCACCGCTTCACCGCCTACAATAAAATATAATCGAAATGAGGGCAACGACTATGGCAATGCTACACGTGTCCTCCCTCAATCTCTAACCAAACTAACCAATTAAAAGTTCAATTTGATCAATCTACCCAACTATTTCAATTAACCCCAATCTGGCAGTTTTACTAGAAAATTCACCAATAAAAAACCGTAAGTCCAAAAGACCTGAAACCAGTGCTCAAATTTTCTTAACTTAACAGGCTACAAAACTCTAGTTGATGGTAAACTCTAATTCGGCCATTACAGAGGTCTAACCATCCATTGAAAAACTACAACTGCAGTCTGCCCAGAAATCTGAACAGCCCTAAAGAAAATGCTATAACTTTTACACCACTGATCCAAATAAAGTGATTTTTATCAGTCTGGAAACATGGTGAAATTATCTTCAAAAACCTAGTTGGGTGGCCGACCTGATTCTGACTCTAACTAGATCAAAACCTAGGTGCAACTGACTATACCCACCAGTTCTGACAGACAGACCAGCGCGTAGTAAAACAGCCATAACTTTTAATCTACTGGGTGAAAAATTGTGATCCAGGTGCCAAAAGAAAGCTAATGAAATAAGGAACAAAACTCTAGAAGGCGAAATCATCCAATTCTGCATCTAAGGCACCCAAAACCGAGTTGAAACCTACTGTACAGAACCGATCTACTAACAGAAATTACGCAATACTATCAAAAACATGGAATCGACAACTCTAACGCAATCAAACAGCGATGGGGTCTCTCGTTACCCTTGTAGACCCGAAGAACGATGAGGAACAACTTCCCAAAGCCTTCCCCTCTCCTTCTTTGGCCAGCCCCAAATCAGCGAACCCGAGTGGATGCAAACGCCCGGCGGGGGAAGAATCGAAGAAGAACGCGTTGAAGACCGGGTGTGCAGCTCCGGGGATCTCCAATGGCAGCCACCAATGGAGAGGGAGGCGCCTAGGAGGAGGGGAGGAAGAAAGGGGGCGGCTCCAAGGGGGAGGAGGTGGGGGCGGCTCCAAGGGGGAGGAGGTGGGGGCTTTAGGGTTTGGGGGGTGGTGCCCCTTTTGGCCTTTGGCCGGCCCCTACATGGGCCGGCCGGCCCCTCATGGGCCACCAGGTCGCGAATGCGGCCCAGTTGTCCGCAATAACATTTACCCCCCCGAAGATTTGGATTTTCCGACGAAAAACGATTTCTTTTACTCTCCCTGACCTCTTTCTTTCTACCGAACCGATTCCGGAAAGTTGAAAATTTCGTTTTCGAATAGAATTCCCATACTAATAAAACGATACAACCTAACCGGATAAATGAGGTATTACACTCTATCCCCCTTAGAAAAGATTCGACCTCGAATCTACGCACCAAACTACTCGAGAGGAAACTGCGTCTGGAATGAAACAACGATAATTCAAGCTTGGAATTGCTCTGATACCATCTGTAACACCCTGACCCAAAATCGGCTCAATGCCCAGCCCACCGTGGGGCGGACCCGCCACACATAGCACCTCACTTACACTTTCGTCCTCGCTTCGTGTAAAAGGGTTAACCCGGAGGTGCTACGTTTGGATCCAACAGGCATTATATACTACTACAACTCACTTGAGACAAGCAATATGGGACTAATCCCACCACACAACTCCTCATGGGCCACATAGGCCACACTATAAGCAGGTCGGGGTATTACACTCACCCCCCCTCAAGGGCTGACACCCTCGGCAGCATACCGCATACGCGGCAAATGCCCAGAACCACCCCTCGGTACACGTCCGTGCGTCCAGTGCCGGCACATATGCCATGCCATGTGTCCACTCCGGGCCCACATGCGCCATGCGCCATATGCCCGCGCCGTCCCGCACGCGCGCCTGCAATAAGGTTGATGCTCGATACCAAGCTGTAACACCCTGACTATAAGGAAGTCAAGATGTCACCTACAATCACTACTCTTCAAATGAATAACATCAAATCGCATGATATTATGGAGCAAGTATTAAGAATATATGTAATCAAGCATTCATCCTCAATACTTAATCAACGAAATGGAAGTAGACAATTCAGAAAGATATGGTAAACAATGCCATGACGGCTTATTACAAAGCAATACAAATCATATTTAACGACAATCAAAGTCCTCAAATTGATTGATATATGAGAGTGAGTGCAACGTGATGAACTACCCTCCACAAGATCATTCTTCCTTGTCATTTACCTAAATAAGACAATAAAGCAAGAATGAGCCAAAGACTCAGCAAGCAATCAGATGTAACCAAAGAAGCATACCATGAGCAATATATCACAAACATAATTTGAACAACTATGGAAACGAATTTATGAATGGATGAAGTGGAATGGTGCATTGAAGGAAATGGACATAATGCAGCATATACCGGTATAGCGAGTGAAGCACCCGTCGGTGTTCACTTAAAGTATTCGTATGAAGAACGTTTCATACGACTGTCCAACGTGGCCCACATTGGAATGGTGGACTCACGTAACGTGGCCCACATTGGAATGGTGGACTCACGCACCCATCTTGGAATTGATGGGATTTCAAGTGCCCATTTGGAATTGATGGGTCTTACCAAAATAATGTATGCATGTCATGATGATCCCATGTCAATATTGAATAGTAATCATAAATGAAAAGAACACATGGCATTCATCTACAAATACGAACAAGTGTAAACATTCATTCACACATCATACATGACATCAAACATTGAATACAAATTACTTATTCGCCGCTACGCAACGGGTTGGGAGGTAATTGTGATACCCTCCACTCACCGCTTCACCGCCTACAATAAAATATAATCGAAATGAGGGCAACGACTATGGCAATGCTACACGTGTCCTCCCTCAATCTCTAACCAAACTAACCAATTAAAAGTTCAATTTGATCAATCTACCCAACTATTTCAATTAACCCCAATCTGGCAGTTTTACTAGAAAATTCACCAATAAAAAACCGTAAGTCCAAAAGACCTGAAACCAGTGCTCAAATTTTCTTAACTTAACAGGCTACAAAACTCTAGTTGATGGTAAACTCTAATTCGGCCATTACAGAGGTCTAACCATCCATTGAAAAACTACAACTGCAGTCTGCCCAGAAATCTGAACAGCCCTAAAGAAAATGCTATAACTTTTACACCACTGATCCAAATAAAGTGATTTTTATCAGTCTGGAAACATGGTGAAATTATCTTCAAAACCTAGTTGGGTGGCTGACCTGATTCTGACTCTAACTAGATCAAAACCTAGGTGCAACCGACTATACCCATCAGTTCTGACAGACAGACCAGCGCGTAGTAAAACAGCCATAACTTTTAATCTACTGGGTGAAAAATTGTGATCCAGGTGCCAAAAGAAAGCTAATGAAATAAGGAACAAAACTCTAGAAGGCGAAATCATCCAATTCTGCATCTAAGGCACCCAAAACCGAGTTGAAACCTACTGTACAGAACCGATCTACTAACAGAACTTACGCAATACTATCAAAAACATGGAATCGACAACTCTAACGCAATCAAACAGCGATGGGGTCTCGTTACCCTTGTAGACCCAAGAACGATGAGGAACAACTTCCCAAAGCCTTCCCTCTCCTTCTTTGGCCAGCCCCAAATCAGCGAACCCAGTGGATGCAAACGCCGGCGGGGAAGAATCAAGAAGAACGCGTTGAAGACCGGTGTGCAGCTCCGGGGATCTCCAATGGCAGCCACCAATGGAGAGGGAGGCGCCTAGGAGGAGGGGAGGAAGAAAGGGGGCGGCTCCAAGGGGGAGGAGGTGGGGGCGGCTCCAAGGGGGAGGAGGTGGGGGCTTTAGGGTTTGGGGGGTGGTGCCCCCCCCTTTTGGCCTTTTGGCCGGCCCCTACATGGGCCGGCCGGCCCCTCATGGGCCACTGGTCGCGAATCATGCCCAAAGTTGTCCGGCAATAACATTTACCCCAAGATTTGGATTTTCCGACGAAAAACGATTTCTTTTACTCTCCCTGACCTCTTTCTTTCTACCGAACCGATTCCAGAAAGTTGAAAATTTCGTTTTCGAATAGAATTCCCATACTAATAAAACGATACAACCTAACCGGATAAATGAGGTATTACAGATCTAACTTAGTGACAAGATCCTGGACTAGGAGCCATCCACAAACTCATCATAAGCTTCGACCAAAAGTTGATTAAAGGTATATCTTAGTAAAGAAGATCCTGGACTAGGAGCCATCCACAAACTCATCATAAGCTTCTACCGGGTCGATAAATCTTAAGGTTCATGTCATTTCTGACAAGCAGTCCCCATGAGATCGTCTGGTTCATCAAACTATCTCCAAGTTCATGTCATTTGACAAGCAGTCTCGTAAGAATAGTTTGGCACAGTTTAAGCATAAGACAATCTTGATTTTCATTTTTCACATGAGCAGTTTTAGAATCTCAAGAACACAAAAGCTCAAGTAATGGTCAATATTAGATCAAAGAGCTAACAAAGCAATTCTGACAGGGCCAATGTCACAAGAGGAGCACTAATTGCGCAACTCGCTAAAACATCCACAAATTGCAATTTCTTAGTTTGAGTTGTTTAAAAGGTTCTAGCTCATATAGCAAAGACTTAGCTACACATGTAAAAGCATGATAATTCTAGCAAGTCAAAGAACTAGACATGACATTGAGCAAGAATTGAAATACAAAAGCTCTAAAGGGTAATAGGCAAAGCTTCATCAATTTTAAAAATAAGGAAAATCTTATATTACAATGCATCTTTTGGATTTTTCATACCATTTGTTGTAACCACTTGTTGGAGTTTTCATATGAATGCAATATGACACAATGAGATGCAATTAAAAGCCTAAAACCTAAAAAGTTCAAAAGATCACTAAGTTCGTAAAAAGAACAATAAAAGATCAAAAGAACAAGGAAAGATAAGAAAAGATCAAACTCCCCTCAAACCAACCCATCGGGATAAATTACCCCTAACTCGCTTCTTAAGGAGGAAAATGCGGATTGATCTAAAGGCTTGGTAAGAATATCATCAATTGAGCTTGGACTCTACGAAGTGCATCACAAGATCACCTTTTCAACATGATCTTTAAGGAAGTGAAAGCGAATGTCTATGTGCTTAGTTCTAGAATGTTGCTTTGGGTTTTAGCAATATTAATAGCGAAGTGTTATCACGTAAAAGAGGAACACTAGCAAAGTTTAACCCATAATCTTTCAAAGTGGACGTCATCCACAAAATCAGCTCAAAGAACTAGCAAATAGACTACATACTCCGCTTCAAAGAAGTGGATTGTGCAATGTAAGACCGCTTCCTAGAAGACCAAGATAGAAGAGAAGTGCCTAGGAAGTGACAGTGCTCGAGGTACTCTTCCTATCTAACCGACACCCGCAAAATCGAATCAAAACCTCTAATGGACAAAGTCAAGAGCAGGAATATCAAATGCCATATAAGAGGGTAGAGTGTAAATACCGAATATGCGCTTAACGGCTTGGCGATGGGAAGTTCTCGGAGACGCTCAAATCTTGCACAAAGACATACCGTGAAGTGAATGTCCGGTCTCGAGGTCAAAACATGAAGGAGCCGATCATGCTGCGGTACTCGCGCTGATCCACGACTTCTCCTTCCTCATCCGGATCCAAAGCAATGAGGTTGCCATGGGAGTGGAAATTGGCTTGCAATCACCCATGTTGAAGCGTTTTAGTAGATCTTTAGTGTACTTCGTCGATGGATGAAAGTTCCTTCCTTGCATTGCTTGATTTGAAGTCCCAAAAGTAATTAAGCTCTCCCATCATACTCATCTCAAATTCCCTGGACATAGTGTCAGAGAAGCTGGAAACAAGAGCATTAGAGGAACCACCAAAGGTAATATCATCCACATAAATTTGAGCAAGCAGGAAGTCATTGTCACGTCTAAGAATGAATAGAGTTTTATCCACTTTACCCATTTCAAAATTATTTTTAAGCAAGAAGGTCTTAAGTCTATCATACTGTGCTCTAGGGGCTTGTTTAAGACCATACAATGCTTTAGATAGCTTGAAAACACGATTTGGATATTTAGGATCCTCAAAACCGTGGGGTTGCTTAACATACACTTCCTCATCTATGAAACCATTTAAAAAGGCACTTTTAACATCCATCCGATATAATTTTAAACCTTTTTATTCCAGCAAATGCAAGCAGAATACGAATGGCTTCTAGTCTAGCAACAGAGCAAATGTCTCATCAAAATCTAACCCTCAACTTGGTGAAACCCCGAGCTACCAATCGGCCTTGTTTCTAACCACGAACCATCCTCACCTTGTTTATTCTTAAACACCCAACGGGTTCCTATAACATTATGACCACTAGGGGTTCTACTAGGTTCCAAACTTTGTTTCTTTCAAAATTTTCTAACTCCTCATGCATGGCATTTACCCACTAGAATCGATAAAGCATGTGATATATCGCGGGGTTCAAAAGAAGCACCAAAAGCCGAATGAGAGTAGAGATTTGGATCATTATACCGAGCGAGTGACTCGCTCATGTAGATTACCTATTATCTGCTCCGAGGATGCTTTGTCTCTGAATGCGAAGTGGAGCGCTGGGTGAGATACTGCTTTCTTCGACCTCCGCAGTATCTGCTGATGATGAAGATGCGAATGAGCCTCAATGAAGGTGAAGTAGGCGAAGCGTGTTCTTGTATCAATATGGGCGCCAAGAGCAGCAGATGAAGGAATGATATTAGCCGTCCTCATCTTCCTCCACAAAAATGCTCTCTGTCACTGTAAATCATCTCAGAGCAATTGATCTAGCTCTGTGGCTAGTCTCATCAAAAGTGACATTACAAGTCTCTGAATAATGTTAGTCTCGAGATTAAACACCAAAACCCCTCGAATGAGCAGGATAACCCGAAATATCCCATCAAAAGTTCTTGATTCAAATTTATCTAAATTGCCTGTCTTAAGAATAAAACATTTTGATCCAAAAACTCGAAAATGCGAAACAGAGGGTTTTCTACCAAAACGAAGCTCATAAGGAGTCTTGCCCAAAGAAGGTCTCAAAAAGACACGATTTGCAATATGGTAAGCAGTAGCAATAGCTTCGGCCCAAAATCTCCTCGGTGTGCTATACTCATCTAGCATCGTCCTAGCCATTTCGACCAAGGTCCTATTCTTCCTTTCCACCACGCCATTTTGTTGAGGGACGTGTGGAGAGGAGAAGCGATGCTCAATACCACGCCAAGACAAAAAGAAGCAAAAGAAGCATTTTTGAACTCCGTTCTATTATCACTGCGAATCGCTCTCAAAGCACCAGGAAGCTCAGAAGCCACACGAAGAACAAGGTCATGAAAGTAACCAAAAGCTTCATCTTTTGAAGTAAGAAAGAACACCCAAGTATATCTTGAAAGATCATCGACTATGACTAGAATATACCATTTTCCACCAACTGACCGGACTCTAGCAGGACCAACAGTATCCATATGAAGCAACTGTCCTGGTCCGTCAGTCATAACCTGTAACACCCCAGCCCAACACTGAGCCTAGAATGCCACCACTCTACTCTTTACACTAATAATTATCGACACACTATAAAACTACATCAAGAAATCATCAATAAACATATCCAAGGATCACAGACGAACATGCATAATTATGGATCAAGCGACAATAAATAAACAATGGGAATTATAACCAGGTAAATAATCCAAAATAGCATCAACAAATGAATCCAAATTAATAAAGCAAATAATCTAGTCCAAACGATGTCCTAAACTTTATTCAACCTCTAACATGTCCAAGTATAAACCAATATTGAATGAAAAGATTATTATGGCGAATGATCATGTGTTGTCCATGTGCTCTACTCGCTCTCGCCACGGCATCCTCAAGATCACCTAAAGACAACATAGAGCAAGGGTGAGTCCACGACTCAAAGAAACACATCGATATACAACGAACAATAATAAGTCAACAGTAATCAATAACCTCATTATCATCACAGGTACTTCTATTTGATTCACATCCATTAATCTCATGTAAGAATGCAAATCTAATCTACATGTCCACATGCACTTCTTTCGCGTATACCGGTATTGCATGAGTGAATGCTCGCGACAACATTCACTCTCAAGCCCGTTCCTCCATAAGGATCGGGGACCTCCTCCACTCCCGTGGAGTTGTGATCAATCATGATCACCTGCTCATATGCAAAGATGCTTATGAATGCAAACATGCAAACTCCATCATAAACATCATATCCAAATTTTCATCATGTCCATTAACAATATAAATCCATACCATTCCATTGCTTGCAATTAAACAAAATAAAAGCACAACAATAATGGTAATAGAAGATAAAGAAAACAGTGATCGATCATTGATCGCTGTCTACCATGCACTTGCCTTTACTAGTTGCGACGCACAATTTGGCTAGCAGCCGGCAACAAGTACGACGCCTCTCCTACATTAAATACACAAATTTCAATACAAGCTACAGCATCAAGAATAGCAATCAATATACATCGCTCCTACACGTCCCCAAATATACCACGTTACTCCGGTACCGAATAGTTACCCGTTGCTGACTTATTACTAAAACGAACGTAACTTTTGACTCGAAAGTCCGATCACCACAAACCACCCCATTCTGGATTCTTTATAAAATTCTCCACATTTTCTTAGATTACAAAATCTTCTAATTAAATCATCTACCCCTCCGTATTTAGCCCCAAAAGCCGGTCTGTCCGCTTCGGAACAGCGGTCTTACTAAATTCATAACTTTTGTTTTACTCAACCAAAATTCGCGTTCTCAGATTCTACAGAACCATTGGACAATTATCTACAACTTTCATGTAGATCAAAAACTCTAATTAAGCTATTTACTATTTTTAATCCGCAATCTACAAAAACAGCGCCGAAAGGCGACAACCCCAAGGACAGCAGTCTTCCGAAAATCATAACTCGAATTATACTTGTCCGATTGACATGATTAAATATGCTATAGAAAGATATCGAAATTATCTACAATTAACTAGTAGATGACATTTCCAAAATTCGCCACTAAGGTACCCGAATAAATCGTACAACGGATCAGCAATCTAAATAGATCTATCAATCGGCACTTTGACTAAAAACTATAGAACCTTCTCTAATTATCCTCAATTATAATCTCTAGTTAACAGCACAAAGAAATCGGTAAAAGAATTACCAACCAAAACACGTCGGCCAAGCAAGGAAACGGATGATGTGCGGCAGCAGTTCTCGGACTCGGCGTCAAGGTCAATCACCAGCAGCCTAATAAAGACTTGGCCCAGCGGCGCTTTGGAAGATCAGCGCAGCAGCAGACAGCAGATCTCTCGGCGGTTAGCGGCGTATAAAGCAATTTCAAAGACAAAGAAGACAAGAGAAAATAAATAAGAAGAATAAGAAGACACCGCTGCTCGCTCGGCAAGCTTTACTGAAATCAGCGCAGCAGCCCACGCGACGATTCGCTCGGGCGTTATTCTCGGCTACCGCTCGGCAACGCAGCCAGAAAGACGCAGCAATCGCCAGCAGATGCCGGCCGGTTTCCACGCGGGCGGGCGACGGCCGCGAGACTCCACGCGGCAGCACGCAATGCGCAGGAATTTGTTTGGCGGAAAGGGCGCAAGCGATAAAAAGCGATTGGTGGCGGCGGTAGAGGTAACGCAATGACGCAATAAGCAAGAAATTGGTCGGAAAAGAAAAATCGATTACAAGGGCGGATGGAAAATAAATGGCTAGGGTTTTTTTCTAAAATTCCCACCATCAATTTATATAGCTCTTAAAAATTCTGAAATTCTATTTTTATATGTACTATTTTATTTAATTACACTCCGACCCTTAAGACGCTTTTATTAATATTAATATTATTTTTCAGAGTATTACATAACCATAGTCACAGAAGGGTGTGAGGCGGCAACTTGTTTGCCATGCCTACAGGGCGCACATACAGCATCCTTGACAGCTTTGAGTTTGGGCAAACCTCTCATGAGATCAAGGTTGCTAACTCGTGTCAGATGATCAAAACCAATGTGCCCCAAACGTCGGTGCCAAAGCCAGAAATCAGAAGAAGATGTAAGCAAACATTTAAGAGATCCAGCAAGAGATTCTGAAAAATCAGCCCCAAAAATTCTACCAACTCTAGATATTCCAAACACAAGCTCACCAGTAGAATCAAGCACACGACAAGCATTTTTCTTTAAAACAGTCTCATATCCATCATCAAGAAGCTGAGAAACAGAAAGGAGATTATATCTAAGCTTGTCCACAAGAGCAACATCCTTTAGAATGAATTTGTTGTTTACCCTAATTGATCCTGTTCCTTCAATTCGCCCTTGTGTATCATCTCCAAAGGTGATGAAGTCATCACCTGTTGCCCGCGTGAAAGAGGTGAACCATTTTGAGTTTCCGGTCATGTGGCGTGAACATCCGGAGTCAACGAACCACGTGTTCTTCCCCTTTCCGCGGTAATCCTGAAAATCAAGGAACAAAAGAACGATGTGTCTCAATACTGGGGTTAGATAAACAAGATTTAGGAATCTAGTACTGAGACACACGTCTGCAAGGAGTATACAAACCAGAAGTACTATCCTTGATTTCATTTAAAATTCGGTTATGCGCAATGTTTAAATTAACATGAGACTTAAACTGTCCATGGGCGGTCTCGACCGGCAGTCAAGTGGTCGACCGGTGACCAAAACGGTCGATCGGTGACCACTCAGTGATCGACCGCCATCGATAAATATTAGAATTAGGATATCTAGAAACATAATGATTTGCATGAGAGAAAAATCCTAATCCAAGTTTATTCTTTTCAGTGTTACCATGTCTCATAGAAGCTCTAGGTTGCATGAATGAAATTCTATCAAAATTTTTCCTATCATTTTTCAACCTACGCCAACTGAATTCAATCAAATGTCCACCTTTTTTTTGCAATAAGTGCAATGGTACTTGGTACCACTAGAAGAAGCACCATTGGAATTAATACAAGGTTGGGCAAAACCTGCAGATTTAAAAGATGTTTTTGCAGGTTGGGTTTTGAATTCAATTAAACCTTTTTCCAAGACTTGAATGACTTTTGGCTTTGAATTGTCTTGAAAAGAATTGAATCCTAAACCTTGCTTCTTATAAGGAGTTTTAGACTTGTCAAGAATCATGTTTAATTGTTTCTTACCTTTAGAAAATTTCTCTAATGTATCATGAAGGTAAGCATTTTCTTTTCTCAAGTTAACACAAGCATCACAAGTTTTATCCATAGATTTCTCCTTATACAAAGCAATTTCAAGCTTAAGAGCGGAACATGAAGCACAAGTAGTATTTTCAATATTGTCCTTAAGCTTAGCATATTTGACTCTAGCAGCTTCTAAGATATCTTTGATTTCACGTTCTTTTTCTAAACATGAAGTGCAAGGGCTAGAATCAAATACATCAAAAGCAATCAATTTACTAGATTCTAAACATTTTTCACAAGGAGCACTTTTAATTTCATTTAGTTCAGATCTAGCATTCTCAAGTTGTTGTACAGAAATATTATGAGCAGATTATAACTTGGTAATTTCGAATGCATAGCATGACAAGATAAACATTCATCAAAGTTCAAGAGTCTTAGCATTTTTAAGCTCTACTTTTAGTTTGTTAATCTTTGACTCTAATTTCTTATTCTTTGTCATGACAAATTCTAGCGCTTCATCTTGACTAAGCAATTGCTCAACTATAGAATCATATTTAGCAGAAAGCTCATCATAAGAAAAAGATACCTCATTATCATCAATGTCGTCCGTGTCACCATGAAGCACATGCCGGTGAAGTCTTTGGCCTTCCTTTCTTTTGCCTTGAGGATCTCCTCCTCCTTGTCCTCCTCACTCCCGGTATCCACATCGCTCAAGGATTGATCCTCAAAAGCGACAAGGACCCGGTGAGCAGCCTTCACAAGCTTATTAGCCTCATACCTTGATTTGTTGAAAGGAGGCTTCTTCCAAGCTGACTTTCCTTCCTTATGATTGCTCTTACCTTTCAGCTTGGGGCAATTTGCCCGGATATGATTGAGCTCACCACATTCATAGCATGTCAGGACCACCTCTCTTTTGTTTCTCACATTATTGTAGGCCCGTGTGAATTTTTTAGCAAGAAGAGCCAACTCTTTTCAGAATACTTTCAAGCTCCTCTTCATGAATAGCGGATAAACAAGCAAATGAAAATCCGTAAGAAGATTCAAAAGAGTCATCAAAAGCCTTTTGAGAGGATCTGCTACCAAAGCTAAATTATCTTTCTTGGGATGATCAACTCTTTTAATTTCATGAGTCTTGAGTTTACTATAAAGCAATTCTAAAGTAAGACTTGAAAGATCAACATTTTCCTCTATAGCAGTAGCCTTCATCTCCCACTCCTTGGTGTTGATTGCAGCCAAGAGATGGATGGCATTTTCAGATTGAGAATATTCAATATCAACAGCTTTCATTTGATTGATTACTTTATTAAAGCGACTGAAAATGTCATCGATGCTCTCTCCAGGACGCATCTCGAATTTATTGTATTCACGCTTGTAAACTGTTTGGCGCACCTTTTTGATTTGGGACGAACCCTCATGATATGTTTCGAGAGTGTTCCAAATTTCATGCGCAATTGAAAGATTGCAAATTCTATCATATTCTTGTCTACCAAGTGCACCATATAAAAGATTCTTAGCCTTATTGTTGTTCGCCAAAAGAATTGCGTAAGGTGTGTAGCAATTTCAGAATAACCAATGAGGATCTAACAACATCCCAAATAGCTTGTCCTCGCTCTCAAGAAAGACGCGCATACGATTCTTCCAATAGGCATAGTCGTGCCCATCGAAGATATGCGGTTTAGTAGAAAACTTATCCATCGCCAAAGTTCAGTGATCGGTTAAGATCAAGATTGAACTAACCGGGCTCTAATACCACTTGTTGGACCGTAAAGACGACTAGAGGGGGTGAATAGAGCACGCCACTTTTTCACAAATTATGAACTCAATACAATTTCACTCCAGTAGCTATTAGAAAGCTATGAAGATCAATATACCAAGACAAATGGAAGACTAGTATTGAATCCAATTAAAACCCTAAGCAATGCGACAATAATCAGAAGAATCAAAGCAACACAAATCATGGCGGTCCGACCTTCAGATTGAACCGGTCGGACCGATTGCCGGGCGGTTCGACCGGCGTTAGTTGGCGGTCGGACCGCCCGAAATCGGTCGGACGGTGGTGACGGGCGGTCGGACCGGCATCTACGTAACCGATTCAAACAAATAAAAAATCACCGATGACGAAGATGCAATTAGGTCTAACTTTGATTCTCAACTCCAAACTTCACGAAACTTTGCACACACCTTCTCTATGCTATTGAGGACCTATTCCAATCGAATATTATGATAATTTTGGAATGATCTTGAGCAATTGTCAATTGATTAACGAAGGTCTAAAACGGGCAAGAACGAAAACTTGATCCTAAAGTCGGTTCGTGAGAGATTGATGATCAAGATGATGCTAGATAGATTCACACATATCACAGCAAGCTAATCCACGTGAATGAATCAATCACAAACTCGCGGATCAAAGAAAGCCCTAAAAACACGAAATTGAAAGCAAGAACGAAAGGAGACTTATCTCAAGCAAACCTTGCATAGATTGATTTCGTGATTGATGCTGGATTACATCCACACCATCATGGATCAGTGGACAATCAAAGATCACGAAATTCACCACAAACCATCAAGAGCCCTAGCCTCCACCTCAACTCCCCTAAAGACAATTAGGGTTTTGAAACATAAAAAGGCGAGAGAGAGATGTGCAGCCACCATCTCCTCCTATTTATAGTGGAGGCCTAAAACTCTTAGGGTTTGACTCTCTTGGGCTCCCGTTAAGGCCCACTAACAAACGGGTCACACACGCACGCTTCGCGAAGCGTCGTTTTTAACTTTTTGACCTAAACCGCTTCACCATGTGCCATGGATTCGCCAATAGGTCACCCTTGTCCATCTTGTGTCACGCATGAGTCGTTGACCTCACCCGGCATCGTTGATCGTTCTGGACCTCAACTCTCCAAGTCTAGTCCCGATCATCCTCGCCGTTGACCGTCGTTGACCACCAAGCTACCTGCACAACCATAGACAAGCAAATACGAATTCGGGAACAAGTTCTTTGCAACTTGACCCATGTTAGTCAAAACATGCATCATGCAAATCATATGCCATGAAACCAATGACTTTGACCTAACAAATCAACATCGCCACAAAGTTGGCCGATGATCAAGTGGATACCGGTCCGACCGCTCCAGTGAGTTTGGCGGACCGCCTTTGGCCGGTCGGACCGCTCTCGTGAGCGGTCGGACCGCCCTTAGGACTTAGCCAAATTCAAGCCCTGAAATTCCGAAACCTTCTGGAAAAAACAAACGAATAGAACTTCTTACTGGAGACTCCAAAAATTATGAGACCAAGTGCATTGGGATCCCCTCACTTGCCTACAACACCTATTTTTGGCCCAGCTCATTTTGAACACTTTTAGGTCACCGCCGGTCCGACCGCCCCACATGGCCGGTCCGACCGATTTGGGACCGGTCGGACCGCCCCTGTCCAGAATACCTGTAGCTTTGTCGAAAATACGTGAAACGACAAACCGTAAACGCCATTGCCAATTGTCACATCATCCTAAGATCTGGAGCATATCCCCATGAAATCCACATTGTTCGTTGTATATTGATGTGTTTGCTGAGTCATGGACTCACACTTGCTCTTTTGTTGTCTTTAGGTGATCTTCGAGGACGCCGTGTCTGAGAGCGAGTAGAGCACATGGAGTAGATCCATACTTCAATCACATGATCATTTGCAACAAGAACCATTTTATTCAATGCAGGATTACTCTAGGACATGTTAGAGGTTGAATAAAGTTTAGGACAACGTTTTGGACTAGACTATTTGTTACAATGATTTGGATTCACTGGTTGATGCTATTTTGGATTATTTACCTGGTTATATTTCCCCTTGCTTACTTATTATCGCTTGATCCATAAATATGCATGTTCTTTGTGGTCCATGGATATGTTTATTGATGTTTTCCTTGCTGTAATTTTATAGTGTGTCAATTATTATTAGTTTAGAGAGTAGTTTAGTGGCATTCCAGGCTCAGTGTTGGGCTGGGGTGTTACAATTAAATTGTTTCAATATTTGGTGATTTTGTCATATTGCTTAGGGGGTTAAATTGAATTCAATACTAGTCTTCCGCTGTACTGGTATATTGATCTTCATAGCATCTTCATAGCTATTGGAGTGAAATTGTGTTGAATTCATAGTTTGTGAAAAAGTGAGTGTGCTCCTATTCACCCCCCCTCTAGTCGCCTTTTCGTTCCAACAAGTGGTATCAGAGCCCGGTTAGTTCAATCTTGATCTTAACCGGTCACTGAACTTAGGCGTTGGATAAGTTCTCCACTAAACCGCATATCTTCGATGGGCACGACTATGCCTATTGGAAGAATCGTATGCGAGTATTTCTTGAGAGCGAGGGACAAGCTATATGGGACGTTGTTCGATCCCCGCTCATTATTCCCGAGGTTGCAACGCCTGTTTCTGCAGTTCTTTTGGCTAACAACAACAAGGCCAAGAACCTTTTATATGGTGCACTTGGTAGACAAGAATATGATCGGATTTGCAATCTAGCAACTGCGCACGAGATTTGGAACATTCTCGACACCTATCATGAGGGTTCGTCCCAAATGAAGAAAGTGCACCAAACAGTCTATAAGCGCTAATACAACAAATTCGAGATGCGTCTTGGAGAGAGCATCGATGACATTTTCAGTTGCTTTAATAAAGTGATTAATCAGATGAAAGCTGTTGATATTGAATAGTCTCAATCTGTGGATATCATGGGGATATGCTCCAGATCTTAGGATGATGTGACAATTGGCAATGGCGTTAACGGTTTGTCGTTTCACGGGTTTTCGACAAAGTTTCAGTCTGTTCAGTCATTCTGGACAGGGGCGGTCCGACCGGCCATAGCACGGCGGTCCGACCGGTCCCAAATCGGTCGGACCGGCCGTGACCAAAAGTGGTCAAAACAGGCTGGGCCAAAAATAGAGGGTGTAGGCAAGTGAGGGGATCCCATTGTTCTTGCTCCCATAATTTTTGGAGTCTCCAAGAAAAGTTCTATTGGTTTAAAGTTTCCAGAGGTTTCGGATTTTCGGGGTTGAAAATTGGCTAAGTCCTTACGGCGGTCGGACGCCTTTGGTCGGCGGTCCGACCAAGCAAGTCGGCGGTCGACCGCCCGAGGGGCGGATCGACCGATCACATCGAATGTCGCCCTTCGTGGCGGCGTTGCTCATTGGTTAGGTCAAAGTCATGAGTTTCAGTGCATATGTGTTGCATGATGCATGTTTTGACTAACGTGGGTCAAGTTGCGAAGAACTTGTTCCCGGTTTCGATTTGCTTGTCTATTGTTGTGCAGGTTGCTTGGTGGTCAACGACGGTCAACGGCGAGGATGATCGGGACGAGGCTTGGAGAGCTTAGGTCCAGAACGATCGACGATGCTGGGTGAGGTCAATGAAATCAAGTATGGCACAGAATGGACAATGATGACCGAACGGCGGCAGCGATCGGTTTGATCAAGCGGCGCGGAGTCGGTGCAAGTGCCATGGTGGTTTCGGTGGAGCCGGATGGGAGAGACTTGCCGACATGGAGAGAGCCGTTGATCAAACTACACGCATGAGCATGCGAAGTGCTTCATGAAGATGGACTCGGTCTTGGAGAAGGACCGAGAAGGGGTATTTTGGTAATCTTACCAAATATCACTTTGGTGACCTTTTGCCTACCCACGGCGCAAGACGGTGCAAGAGAAGCGGTTTAGGTTAAGAGGTGTTGTAGACGGCGCTCTAAAATGCGTGCGTGTGTGACCCGCTTGTGTTGGGCCTTAACGGAGCCCATTTGAGTTAATCTTCTAGAAGGTCTAAGTCTCCACTATAAATAGAGGAGGAGGTGGCTGCACCCCTTCAACTCTTTTATCATTATTGAAACCCTAGTTTTGGCTTAGGAGAGGATTAGTGGAGGTTAGGGTTCTAGAGAGTTTTGATTGGATCTTGTGCTCTTGGATTGAGCTTTGTCCTCCATTGATGGAGTGGTCAGTAAACCCAAACCCTATCAATCAATCCAAAGAAAGCTTTGATCAAAGATGTGTCTCTTTTCCTTCTTCTCTCTATTTGGTGATTTTGAGTCTTTCTTTGATTCGCATGTTTTTGATTGATTTCTTTACATGATATAGCTTGCTGTGACATGTGGGAACACATCTAAGATCATCTTGATCATCAATCACCCACGAGCAAGTTTTTGGGTCACGTTTGCGTTTTGACTTGCTTTGAACCATTCATCTCTCAAACTGAAAAATGTCGTAACTTTTCCATGGATCTCCATGATCTTCGATTGAATAGGTTCCGACATCCTAGAGAAGGTGTGTTCCAAGTTTCATGAAGTTTGGAGTTGTAGATCAAAAGTTAGACCTATTTGCAACTTCGCTTTTCTGGCCGATTTCATGTTCATCTACCGGAGGTCGACCGCCCTAGCTAGAGGTCGGACCGCCTTGAGAGGTCGACCGCCTCGAGTGGAGGTCGGACCGCCCTTGGAGAGGTCGACCGCCGAGTAGAGGTCGACCGCCCTACTCTTAGGAAATTAAGTTTCGTTGTTTTTGGTTGTTTTGCTTGGGTTTTGATTGATTCAATCCTAGTCTTCCATTGTCAGATGGTATATCGATCTTCATAGCTTCTATAGCTATTGGAGTGAAATTTGTGTTGAATCTAATCGTGGTTGAAAAGTGAGCGTGCTCCTATTCACCCCCTCTAGTCGCCTTTTCGGTCCAACAAGTGGTATCGAGCCCTGCTAGTTCAATCTTGATCTTAACCGGTCACCGAACTTGGCGATGGATAAGTACTCCACCAAGCCGCATATCTTCGATGGGCACGACTATGCCTATTGGAAGAATCGCATGCGAGTCTTCCTTGAGAGCGAAGGACAAGCTATATGGGAGGTTGTTCGAGCCCCGCCGTTCTTCCCGGTTGTTACGCCGCTTCAACAAATTTCTCTTGGCTAACAACAATAAGGCAAAGAACCTCTTGTATGGTGGGCTTGGTAGACAGTGAGTATGATCGAATTTGCAATCTTGAGATGCAGACGAGATTTGGAACACCTCAAACCTACCATGAGGGTTCGTCCCAAATCAAGAAAGTACGCTGCATACCTATAAGCGTGAATATAACAAATTCGAGATGCGCCCCGAGAGAGCATCGATGACATTTTCACCGCTTCAACAAAGTGATTAATCGATGAAGGTCGTTGGAATTGAATATTCTCGCCTGAATGCCACCCACCTCTTGGCCGCAATCAACACCAAGGAGTGGGAGATAAAGTCTACCGCCATTGAGGAGAACGCCAACCTCTCGATCCGACTTTGAGCTGCTCTATAGCAAGCTTAAGACTCATGAGATCAAGAGGATTGATCATCCCAAGAAGGAAAATATGGCCTTGGTAGCGCACTCCGCCAAGAGAGCTTCGATGGGTCTTCCGAGTCTTCTTTGGATTTTCGCTGTCGGGTTTATCGCAATCCATGAAGAGGAGTTTGAGAGTCTTCCCGAGGCCGAGTTAGCCCTCATAGTCGAAAAGCCACACGGGCCTATAACAATATGAGAAACAAAAAGAGAGGAGGTCCGTGACTTGCTATGAGTGTGGTGAGCGATCACATCCGCAACCGCCCCAAGTTGAAAGGAAAGAGCAACCACAAGGAAGGAAAGCCACTTTGAAGAAGCCTCAATGGAACAAATCAAGATTTGATGTCGCTAAGCTCACAAAGGCACTCACCGGGTTCTTGCCGCTTTGGGGAACAACTTGCGATGTGGACTCCGGAGCGAGGATGACAAGGAGGAGGAGATCCTCAAGACAAGAAGAGGGGAAGGCCAAGGACTTCACGGCGCTTGCTTCATGGTCGACTCGACGACGCCGACGACGATGAGGTACCTCTCTCCTATGATGTCCTTTTCGATAGATGCGAAACTATCTTTGAGCAACTCATGAGCCAGATAAGGCGTTAGAGTATATCATGGCTAGGAACAAGGACTTAGAGTCTCAAGTAGATAATTTGACTTTAGAACTTGCAAATACTAAGACTCTTGAATCGATGAATGTTCTTCCCGCCATGCTCTACACTCGTAATTTGCTAAACCGCAATCGCTCATGATATTGCTTTGCAACAACTTGAAAATGCTAGGACCTGAGTTAGTTGAGGTTAAATCGCTCCTTGTGAAAAATGCTTAGATTCCAAACAAGTTGGTTGCTCCTGGTGCTGTTGATCCTAGCCTTTGCTCTTTTTGCATTGAACGCGAACATGAAGTTAAAGATATCTTAGAAGCAGTTAGAGCTAAATATGCCAAGCTTAAGAACAGTATTGAGTCTTCTACATGTGCTTCATGTCCCGCTCTTAAACTTGAAATTGCTTTATATAAGGAAAATATGCTAGAGCTATTAAAGGCAAAACTTGTGAGTCATGTGTTAATCTTGAAAAGAAAATGCTTATCTTAAGGATACCTTAGAAAAATTTTCTAAAGGTAAGAAACAATTAAACATGATTCTGGACAAATCTAAGACTCCTTATAAGAAGCAAGGATTAGGATACAACTCTGTCCAAGATAATTCTAAGCCCCAAGTAACTCAAGTCTTGGAAAATGGGTTAGTTGAATTTAAAACCCAACCCGCAAAAACTACTTTTAAATCATGGTTTTGCCCAAACTTCGTTAAGTCAAAGGGTGCTTCTCCCGGTGGTATCAAGTACCATTGCACCTATTGCAAGAAGAATGGACATTTGGTTGAGTTCACATGAGGTTGAAAAATGATAAGAAAAATTTTGCTAGAATTTCACTCAATCAACCTAGAGCTTTTATGAGACATGGTAATGTAGAAAAGAGGAAACTTGGTTTAGGATTTGTGTCACATGCTCATCATCATGTTCCTAGACAGATAACTCTTATGTTAAAGTAACCATTGCTCATAATGTAACTTCAAACTTAATCAAGGATAGCACTTCGCTTTGCATACTACTGCAGACATGTGTCTCAAGATCGGGTTCCCAAGTCTTGTTTAACTAACTTGATGATTGAGACACATTGTTCTTCCGTGCCTTGATTTTCGGGATTACCGCGGAAAGAGGAAGGACACGTGGTTCGTCGACTCACTGTTCACGCCACATGACCGGAGACTCAAGATGGTTCACCTCCTTCACGCGGTCGACGGTGATGAATTCATCACCTTTGGAGATGATAGGCAAGGGCGGATTGAAGGAACGGATCGATCGGGGTGAACGACAAGTTCATCCTCAAGGACGCCGCCCTTGTGGACAAGCTAAGGTTTAATTTGCTTTCGTCTCTCAACTTCTTGATGATGGCTATGAGACTAGATTTAAGAAAAATGCTTGTCGGGTGCTTGATTCACCGTGAGCTTGTTTTGGGATTACTAGAGTTGCTAGGATCTTTGGAGCCGATTTTTCCAATCTCTTGCTTTGGTTCTCTCAAGTGCTTAATTTCATCTTCTTCTTCCGAAGTTCGCTTTGGCACCGCTCGTTTGGGGCACATTGGTTTTGATCATCCGACGCGAGTTAGCAACCTTGAGCTCATGAGAGGTTTGCCTAAACTCAAAGTCGCCAAGGATGTTGTATGTGCGCCTCGTAGGCATGGCAAGCAAGTTGCCGCCACACCCATCGCTGACTATGGTCATGACCGACGGACAGGACGCTTGCTTCATATGGATACCGTTGGTCCCGCTTAGGTTCGGCCGATTGGTGGAAAATGGTACATTCTTGTCATAGTCGATGATTTTTCTAGATACACTTGGGTGTTCTTTCTCACTTGAAGGATGAAGCTTTTGATCATTATCATGATCTTGTTCTTCGCTTGGCTTCGAACTTCCGAGTGCCTTGAGAGCGATCCGCAGTGACAATGGCACGGAGTTCAAGAATGCATCTTTGCTTCCTTTTGTGCCGAGCGTGGAATTGAGCATCGTTCTCCTCCCACACGCCCCTCAACAAAATGGCGTTGTGGAAAGGAAGAACAGACCCTAGTCGAGATGGCTAGGACGATGCTAGATGAGTATAGCACTGAGGAGGTTTTGGGTCAAGCTATTTCTACCGCTTGCCATATTGCAAATCGTGTCTTTTTGAGACCGTCTTTGGGCAAGACTCTTATGAGCTTCGTTTTGTAGAAAACCCTCTGCCTCACACTTTCGAGTCTTTGGATCAAAGTGTTTTATTCTCAAGACAGAAACCTAGATAAATTTGAGTCAAGAACTTTGATGGTTTATTTCGGGTTATCCCGCACATTCAAGGGGTTTTCGGGTTTTAATGTCAAACTAACTCGTTCAGAGACATGCAATGTCACTTTTGATGAGACTAGCCTCGAGCTAGATCGATATTTCGTGTGATACACAGTGACAGAGAGTATATTTGTAGAGGAAGATGATGATGGACTCGATGATACTCTTCCACCGCCGCCGTTGACATTCCTATTCTCGCACAAGAACCCGCCGTGACTACTTCGCCTTCGCTTGAGGCACTGCCAGATCTTCATCATCGCAGACTGCATGAGGTCGAAGAGGTACTTTCTTCTCCGGTGCGCCACTTCACATTCAAAAGCAAGATCCACGGATCGATGATAGGTAATATCCATGAACGAGTCACTCGCCTCCGGTATCATGATCCAAACCTCTATTCTCATTCTCGCTTTGTAGCTTCTTTTGAACCCCGCGATATATCACATGCTTTATCCGATTCGAAAGTTGGGTCAATGCCATGCATGAGGAGTTAGAGAATTTTGAGAGGAATAAGGTTTGGAACCTAGTAGAACCTCCTAGTGGTCATAATGTTATAGGAACCCACTGGTCTTCAAAAACAAACAAAATGAGGATGGTTCTGTGGTTAGAAACAAGGCTAGGTTAGTAGCTGTGGTTTTAGCCAAGTTGAGGGGTTAGATTTTGATGAGACCTTTGCTCTGTTGCTAGACTAGAAGCTATTCGCATTCTTCTTGCATTTGTCGCCTCTAAGGGCTTTAGATTATATCGATGGATGTTAAGAGTGCCTTTCGAATGGTTTTATAGAGGAGGAGGTTTATGTTAGGCAACCCCTGTGCTTTGAGAATCCCAAGAACCCACATCATGTCTTCAAGCTATCCAAAGCCTTGTATGGTCTTAAACAAGCCCCTAGAGCCCTGGTATGATAGACTTAAGACCTTCTTGCTTAAGAATGATTTTGAGATGGGTAAGGTAGACAAGACCTTGTTCATTCTTAGGCGTGGCAATGATTTCTTACTTGCTCAGATTTACGTTGATGATATTATCTTTGGTGGTTCTTCTCATGCTCTTGTTTCTAGCTTTTCCGAGACTATGTCCAGGAATTTGAGATGAGCATGATGGGAGAGCTCAATTACTCGGGCTTCAAATCAAGCAATGTAAGGAAGGGATCTTCATCCATCGACGAAGTATACTAAGGATCTACTCAAACGCTCGACATGGGTGATCGCAAGTCGATCGCCACTCCCATGGCGACTTCGATCGCTGGATCCAGATGAGGAAGGAGAAGCCGTGGATCAACGCGAGTACCGCAAAGATGATCGGCTCCCTCCGCACTGACAGCATCAAGACCGACATCCACTTCACACCGCCTCTGCGAGGTTTCAGCGCCTCCGAGAACTTCCCATCGCCAGCGATTAAGCGCATATTCGTATTTACACTCTACCCTCCAAGATGGCATTTGGTACTCTGTTCTTCTTCTTTATCCATTCGGGGTTTTCGATTCGATTTTGGTCGTCGGCTTGATAGGAAGAGTACCTCTGCACTTGTCACTTCCTAGGCACTTCTCTTGTTTCTTGGTCTTCTAGGAAGCAGTCCTGCTGCACAATCCATCGCCGAGGTCGAGTATGTAGTCACGCTAGTTGTCAGAGTCGATTTTGTGGATGGTATCCACTCTTAAGGACTACGGGTTAAATTTTGCTAGTGTTCCTCTTTCTCGTGATAACACTTCGCTATTAACATTGCTAAGAACCCTGCAACACTCTAGGACCAAGCACATAGACATTCGCTATCACTTCCTTAGAGACCATGTCGAGAAGGGTGATATTGTGCTGCATTTTGTGGAGTCCGAGGCTCAATTGGCTGATATCCTCACCAAACCTTTAGACTCAACTAGGTTTGCCACCTTGAGAAGCGAGTTAGGGGTAATTTATCCCTATGGGTTGGTTTGAGGGGGAGTTCGATCTTTTCTGATCTTACCTTGTTCTTTTGATCTTTTATTGTTCTTTTCTGAACTTATTGATCTTTTGAACTTTTTAGGTTTTTAGGCTTTTTATTGCATCTCATTGTATCATATTGCATTCATATGAAAAATACATCAAGTGGTATGAAAAATCCAAAAAGATCATTGTAATATAAGATCTTCTTGCTTATCTTTTAAAATTGATGAAGCTTTGCCTATTACCCTTTGGAGCTTTAGTATTTCAATTCTTGCTCAATGCCATGTCTAGTTCTTTGACTTGCTAGAATTATCATGCTTTTACATGTGTAGTTAAGTCTTTGCTATATGAGCTAGAACTTTAAAACAACTCGAACTAAGAAATTGCAATTTGTGGATGTTTTAGCGAGTTGCGCAATTAGTGCTTCTTTTGTGACATTGGCCCTGTAATTGCTTTGTGAGCTCTTGAATCTAAAATTGACCATTACTTGAGCTTTTGTGTTCTTGAGATTCTAAAACTGCTCTTGTGAAAAAAATGATGAAAAATCAAGATTGTCTTATGCTTAAAATGTGCCAAACTATTCTTACGAGACTGCTTGTCAAATGACATGAACTTGGAGATAGTTTGATGATCCAGACGATCTCATGGGGATTGCTTGTCAGAAATGACATGAACCTCAAGATTTGTCGCCTGTAGAAGCTTAGAAAGAGTTTGTGGATGGCTCCTAGTCCGTGATCTTCTTTACTAAGATATACCTTTAATCAACTTCTGGTCGAAGCTTAGGATGAGTTTGTGGATGGCTCCTAGTCCAGGATCTTGTCACTAAGTTAGATCATTAGTCAACCTCAATATTCAATGCAAATGAGAAAAATATTGACAAATGGGCGTTTACAAAAGATTGAGCAAAATGATTCAATACGGGACTTGATTGACTCTTAATGTGGTCTTTGTTAGATTTTTGATCTCACTTTGACATTTTGACATGGCCAATTTCACTTTAGGATCCTCGTTGATGAACTTGTCAATTTGAAGCGTTGCTTAAATTGATCAAATCTATTGCTTTACTTTTGAGCCTTGGTGCTTAGCTTTGATATATATGTCTTACCATGATCTTGCTAGCACTCACAGCTTGATATGTTGTTTGTGCAATATTAGAAATGCTAGCTAGTTCTTTTGGGTAATCTCCAAAGCTTCTTGTAATCAAAATTGAAAATACAAAAATGAAGCCACCCATTGCACTTCATGCATACTTCTTCTTTTTGCTTCTTTCTTCATTCTGCAAATTGCTATCTCTGGATGAGAGGAAGGCGTGATTCCTTGATGACTCCATTGTCAAAGGGGGAGAAGATATTTCAATGTTGGGGAGAAGTTTATACAAAGGGGAGAAAGTTGGAGAATTTAAAATTTGAAATTTTCGAGGATCATAGTGAGGGGGAGTTTTTGAATTGCATTCTTATTGTCTTATTGACTCTTCTGAACTTGAATTGCATTTATTACTCCTCACAATGATCAAAGGTCAATTGAACAATTGTTCTTTCATATGGACCTTAAGTGAGATTTTGACTTTTCCGAAATCAAAGTTTTATGCTTTCTTTTGCCTTATCTCACTTGCCTATTCTATTCTGATGCCAGCTTGGTCATTTCCATTGCTTTTTTCTTGCTTATGGACCAAGTTGTGCCTTTGTACGAAAACGAAAGTATTTTACTTTTCAAACCTCCAAATTATATTTTCTGGATTATTGCCAATGTGTTCATCAAGGGGGAGATTGTGGATATCATGGGGATATGCTCCAGATCTTAGGATGATGTGACAATTGGCAATGGCGTTAACGGTTTGTCGCTTCACGGTTTTCGACAAAGTTTCAATTGCTCACTATTCTCGATAGGCGGTCCGACCGCCATAGCACGGCGGTCCGACGGTCCCAAATCGGTCGGACCGGCCATGTGCGCCGGTCGGACCGGCCGTGACTAAAAGTGGTCAAACAGTCGGGCCAAAATAGAGGGTGTAGGCAAGTGAGGGATCCCATTGTTCTTGCTCCCATAATTTTTGGAGTCTCCAAGAAAAGTTCTATTGGTTTAAAGTTTCCAGAGGTTTCGGATTTTTGGGTTGAAAATTGGCTAAGTCCTTACGGCGGTCGGACGCCTTTGGCCCGCGGTCCGACCGCAGCAGGGCGGTCGACCGCCCCGAGGCGGCTCGACCGACCGATCACATCGAATGTCGCCTTCGTGGCGGCGTTGCTCATTGGTTAGGTCAAAGTCATGAGTTTCAGGCATATGTGTTGCATGATGCATGTTTTGACTAACGGGTCAAGTTGCGAAGAACTTGTTCCTGCTTCGATTTGCTTGTCTATTGTTGTGCAAAGTTGCTTGGTGGTCAACGACGGTCAACGGCGAGGATGATCGGACGAGGCTTGAGAGCTTAGGTCCGTAACGATCGACGGCGTCGGGCGAGGTCAATGAAATCAAGTATGGCATGTATGGATAATGATGACCGAACGGGCGATTCGGCGATCGGTTTGATCAAGCGGCGCGGAGTCTGCAAGTGCCATGGTGGTTTCGGTGGGAGCCGGATGGGAGAGACTTGCCGACATGGAGAGAGCCGTTGATCAAACTACACGTATGAGCATGCGAAGTGCTTCATGAAGATGGACTCGGTCTTCTGAGAAGGACCGAGAAGGGTATTTTGGTAATCTTACCAAATATCACTTTGGTGACCTTTGCCTACCCACGGCGCAAGACGGTGCAAGAGAAGCGGTTTAGGTTAAGAGGTGTTGTAGACGGCGCCTAAAATGCGCATGCGTGTGTGACCCGCTTGTGTTGGGCCTTAACGGAGCCCATTTGAGTTAATCTTCTAGAAGGTCTAAGTCTCCACTATAAATAGAGGAGGGAGGTGGCTGCACCCCTTCAACTCTTTTATCATTATTGAAACCCTAGTTTTGGCTTAGGAGAGGATTAGTGGAGGTTAGGGTTCTAGAGAGTTTTGATTGGATCTTGTGCTCTTGGATTGAGCTTTGTCCTCCATTGATGGAGTGGTCAGTAAACCCAAACCCTATCAATCAATCCAAAGAAAGCTTTGATCAAAGATGTGTCTCTTTCCCTTCTTCTCTATTTGGTGATTTTGAGTCTTTCTTTGATTCGCATGTTTTTGATTGATTTCTTTACATGATATAGCTTGTCGTGACATGTGGGAACACATCTAAGATCATCTTGATCATCAATCACCCACGAGCAAGTTTTTGGGTCACGCTGCTTTTGACTCGCTTTTGAACCATTCATCTCTCAAACTGAAAAATGTCGTAACTTTTCCATGGATCTCCATGATCTTCGATTGAATAGGTTCCGACATCCTAGAGAAGGTGTGTTCCAAGTTTCATGAAGTTTGGAGTTGTAGATCAAAAGTTAGACCTATTTGCAACTTCGCTTTTCGGCCGATTTCATCGTTCATCTACCGAGGTCGATCGCCTAGCTAGAGGTCGGACCGCCTTGAGAGGTCGATCGCCCGAGTGGAGGTCGGACCGCCCTTGAGAGGTCGATCGCCTCGAGTAGAGGTCGACCGCCTACTCTTAGGAAATTAAGTTTGGTTGTTTTTGGTTGTTTTGCTTCGGTTTTGATTGATTCAATCCTAGTCTTCCACAGATTGGTATATCGATCTTCATAGCTTCTATAGCTATTGGAGTGAAATTTGTGTTGAATCTAATCGTGGTTGAAAAAGTGAGCGTGCTCCTATTCACCCCCCCTCTAGTCGCCTTTTCGGTCCAACACAATCTGAAAATACCACCCATCTCTTGGCTGCAATAACACCAAGGAGTGGGAGATGAAAGCTACTACTATAGAGTAGAATATTGATCTTTCGAGTCTTACATTGGAGTTGCTTTATAGCAAACTCAAGACCCATGAAATTAAAAGAGTTGATCATCCTAAGAAAGACAACATGGCATTGGTAGCAGATCATCTCAAAAGAGCTTCTGATGATTCTCTTGAATATTTTTCTGGTTCTTCATTTGCTTGTTTATCTGTTATTCATGAAGAGGAGCTTGAGAGTATCCCCGAGTTTGAGTTAGCCCTCCTTGCTAAAAAATTCACACGGGCCTACAATAATGTGAGAAACAAAAAGAGAGGTGGTCCGGTGACATGCTACGAGTGTGGTGAGCTCAATCATATCCGGGCAAATTGCCCCAAGCTGAAAGGTAAGAGCAATCATAAGGAGGGAAAGCCACCTTGGAAGAAGCCTCCATTCAACAAATCAAGGTATGAGGCTAGTAAGCTTGTGAAGGCCGCTCACTGGGTTATTGCCGCTTTTGAGGATCAATCCTTGAGCAATGTGGACTCCGGGAGCGAGGAGGACAAGGAGAAGGAGATCTCTTAAGACAAAAAGAAGGGGAAGGCCAAGGACATCACTGGCATGTGCTTCATGGCCGACACTGACGACATTGACAAAAATGAGGTACCTGTAATACCCCGGCCTGCTCATAGCGTGGCCCATGTGGCCCATGAGGAGTTGTGTGGTGGGATTAGTCCCACATTGCTTGTCTCAAGTGAGTTGTAGTAGTATATAATGCCTGTTGGATCCAAACGTAGCACCTCCGGGTTAACCCTTTTACACGAAGCGAGGACGAAAGTGTAAGTGAGGTGCTATGTGTGGGCGGGTCCGCCCCACGGTGGGCTGGGCATTGAGCCGATTTTGGGTCAGGGTGTTACAAATAGTATCAGAGCATCAACCTTCGCACAGACGCGCTGGCTGGGATGATGGGCGCGGCATATGGCGATGACACATGTGGGCCCGGAGTGGACACATGGCATGGCATATGTGCCGCAGACTGACGCACGGACGTGTACCGAGGGGTGGTTCTGGGCATTTGCCGCAGATGCGGTATGTCGCCGAGGGCGCCACTCTTAAGGGGTGATCTGTAATACCCCTACCGCCATAGCGTGGCCCATGTGGCCCATGAGGAGTTGTGTGGTGGGATTAGTCCCACATTGCTTGTCTCAAGTGAGTTGTAGTAGTATATAATGCCTGTTGATCCAAACGTAGCACCTCCGGTTAACCCTTTTACACGGCGAGGACTAAAGTGTAAGTGAGGTGCTATGTGTATGTCCGCCACACTGGGTGGGCATTGAGCCGATTTTGGGTTAGGGTGTTACAGTACCTCTCTCTTATGATGTCCTTTCTGCTAAATATGATTCCATATATGAGCAACTGCTTAGTCAAAATGAAGTGCGAGAATTTTTCATGACTAAAAATAAGAAATTAGAGTCAAAAATTGGTAAACTGAAATTAGAACTTGCAAATGTTAAGACTCTTGAACCTTATGAATGTTTATCTTGTCATGTTATACACTCAGAATTGGCTAAACTGCAATCTGCTCACAATATTGCTTTGCAACAACTTGAAAATGCTAGAACCGAGCTAATTGAAATTAAATATGCTCCTTGTGAAAAATGTTGAGATTCTAGCAAATTAGTTGCTTCTGGTGCTGTTGATTCTAGCCTTTGCACTTTTTGTTTAGAACGCGAACATGAAGTTAAAGATATCTTAGAAGCAGCTAGAGCTAAATATGCCAAGCTTAAGGACAGTATTGAGTCTTCTACATGTGCTTCATGTCCTGCTCTTAAACTTGAAACTGCTTTATATAAGGAAAAATATGCTAGAGCTATTAAAGGTAAAACTTGTGAGTCATGTGCTAATTTTGAAAAAGAAAATGCTTATCTTAAGGATACCTTAGAAAAATTCTCTAAAGGTAAGAAATAATTAAACATGATTATGGAGAAGTCTAAACCTCCTTATAAGAAGAAAGGATTAGGATACAATTCTTTTCAAGATAATTCAAAGCCAAAAGTCACTCAAGTCTTGGAAAAAGGTTTAGTTGAATTTAAAACTCAACCTGTAAAAATTATCTTTAAATCTGCAGGGATTGCCCAACCATCTGTTAAATCAAATGGTGCTTCTCATAGTGGTATTAAGTATCATTGCAACTATTGTAAAAAGAGTGGGCATTTAATTGAGTTCTGTTGGCGTAGGTTGAAAAACGACAAGAAAAACTTTACTAGAATTTCGTCCATTCAACCTAGAGCTTTTATGAGACATGGTAACATAGACAAGAAGAAACCTGGTTTAGGATTTGTATCTCATGTTCATCAGATCATGGTCCGATCGCCGTAGGTAACCGGTCTCGACCGCTAGGTCACCGGCCCGACCACCACATTACACCGTACTGACCGCTAGCATTGTTCGTCATCATGCTCCTAGACAGTATAACTCTCATGCTAATCTAACCATTGCTCATGATAGAACGTTAAATAAAATCAAGGATAGCACTTCTGCTTTGCATACTACTCACCGACGTGTGTCTCAGTACTGGGTTCCTAAATCTTGTTTAACTAACCCCAGTATTGAGACACATCGTTTTTCTATGCCTTGATTTTCAGGATTACCGCGGAAGGGGGAAGAACACGTGGTTCGTCGACTCCGGGTGTTCACGCCACATGATCGGAGATTCAAGATGGTTCACCTCTTTCACGCGGGCGACAGGTGATGACTTCATCACCTTTGGAAATGATACACAAGGGCGAATTGAAGGAACAAGATTGATCAGGGTGAACGATAAATTCATCCTAAAGGATGTCGCTCTTGTGGACAAGCTTAGGTATAATCTGCTTTCTGTCTCACAGCTTCTTGATGATGAATATGAGACTAGATTTAAGAGAAATGCTTGTCGGGTGCTTGATTCTGCTAGTGAGCTTGTTTTTGGGATTTCTAGAGTTGGTAGAATTTTTGGAGTTGATTTTTCTGAATCTCTTGCTGGATCTCTCAAATGTTTGCTTACATCTTCTTCTGATTTCTGGCTTTGGCACCGACGTTTGGGGCACATTGGTTTTGATCATCTGACGCGAGTTAGCAAACTTGAGCTTATGAGAGGTTTGCCCAAACTCAAAGCCGTCAAGGATGCTGTTTGTGCGCCCTGTAGGCATGGCAAGCAAGTTGCCGCCTCACACCCATAAGTGACTATGGTCATGATTGACGGACCAGGACAGTTACTTCATATGGATACTGTTGGTCCTACTAGGGTTCGGTCAGTCGGTGGCAAATGGTATATTCTGGTCATAGTCGATGATTTTTTGAGATACACTTGGGTGTTCTTTCCTGCTTCGAAGGATGAAGTTTTTGATCATGATCATGATCTTGTTCTGCGTTTGGCTTCTGAACTTCCTGGTGCCTTGAGAGCGATCCGCAGTGACAATGGCACGGAGTTCAAGAATGCTTCGTGTAACACCCTGACCCAAAATCGGCTCAATGCCCCATTTCACCACCGGCGGACCGCCACACATAGCACCCCACTTACACTTTTGTCCTCGCTTCGTGTAAAAGGGTTAACCCGGAGGTGCTATGTTTGGGTCAAACAGGCATTATATACTACTACAACTCACTTGAGACAAGCAATGTGGGACTAATTCCACCACACAACTCCTCATGGGCCACATGGGCCACACTACGAGCAGGCCGGGGTATTACATTCACTTCTTAAGGGTCGACGCCTAAGAAGACACCGCATACGCTGCAAATGCCCGTAACCACCCCTCAGTACACGTCCGCGGCCCAAAGGTTTGCACATATGCCATGCCATGTGTCCACTCCGGCCCACATGTGCCATGAGCCATATGCCCGCGCCTGTCCCGCATGCGCCTGCAAATAAGGTTGATGCTCGATACCATTTGTAACACTCGACCAAAATCGGCTCAATGCCCAAATTTCACCGTGGCGGACTACCACACATAGCACCCCACTAACACTTTCGTCCTCGCTTCGCGTAAAAGGGTTAACCCGGAGGTGCTATGTTTGGGTCAAACAGGCATTATATACTACTACAACTCACTTGAGACAAGTAATGTGGGACTAACTCCACCACACAACTCCTCATGGGCCACATGGGCCACACTACGAGCAGGCCGGGGTATTACACTTCGTTTGCCTCTTTTTGTGCTGAGCATGGTATTGAGCATCAGTTCTCTTCTCCACACGTCCCTTAACAAAATGGCGTTGTGGAAAGGAAGAATAGAACCTTAGTCGAGATGGCTAGGTCGATGCTAGATGAGTATAGCACACCGAGGAGATTTTAGGCTAAAGCTGTTGCTACTGCTTGTCACATTGCAAATCGTGTCTTCCTAAGACCCTCTTTGGGCATGAGCTTCGATTTGGTAGAAAACCTTCTGTCTCGCACTTTCGAGTCTTTGGTTCCAAATGCTTTATTCTCAAGACAGGAAATCTAGATAAATTTGAGTCAAGAACTTTTGATGGTTTATTTCTGGGTTATCCTGCACATTCGAGGGGTTTTTGGGTTTTTAATATTGAAACTAACATTATCCAGGAGACATGCAATGTCACTTTTGATGAGACTAGCCCTGGAGCTAGATCCGATGTTTCAGATGATTCACAGGTGACAGAGAGCATTTTTGTGGAGGAAGATGAGGACGAAGCTGATATTTGTCTTCCACCTGCTGCTGTTGACCCTCCTGTTTTAGCGCAAGAACCTGTTGTGACTACTTCGCCTTCAGATGAGGCTCGTGCTGCATCTTCATCATTAGTAGTACCTGCGGAGGTCGAAGATATACTTTCCTCTTCGGGTGCACCACTTCATATTCAAAGGCAGTACCCTCCGGATCAGATAATAGGTAATCTCCATGAGCGAGTCACTCGCTCCAAGTATAATGATCCGAATCTCTACTCTCATTCTGCATTTGTTGCTTCTTTTGAACCTCGCGATATAACACATGCTTTATCGGATTCTAGCTGGGTTAATGCCATGCATGAGGAGTTAGAGAATTTTGAGAGGAATAAAGTTTGGAATCTAGTAGAACCTCCTAGTGGTCATAATGTTACAGGAACCCGCTGGGTTTTCAAAAACAAACAAAATGAGGATGGTTCTGTGATTAGAAATAAGGCTAGGTTGGTAGCTCAGGGCTTTAGCCAAGTTGCGGGTTTGGATTTTGATGAGACCTTTGCTCCTGTTGCTAGACTAGAAGCCATTCGTATTCTGCTTGCATTTGCTGCATCTAAGGGCTTTAGATTATATCAGATGGATGTTAAAAGTGCATTTTTAAATGGTTTCATAGAGGAGGAGGTTTATGTTAAACAACCCCTAGGCTTTGAGAATCCTAAATACCCAAATCATGTTTTCAAGCTATCAAAAGCCTTATATGGTCTTAAACAAGCCCCTAGAGCCTGGTATGATAGACTTAAGACCTTTTTGCTTAAGAATGTTTTTGAGATGGGTAAGGTAGACAAGACTTTATTCATTCTTAGGCGTGGTAATGACTTGCTGCTTGCTCAAATTTACCGTGATGATATTATTTTTGGTGGTTCTTTTAATGCTCTTATTTCCAGCTTTTCTGAGACTATGTCCAGGGAATTTGAGATGAGTATAATGGGAGAGCCCAATTACTTTTTGGGGCTTCAAATAAAGCAATGCAAGAAAGGAACTTTTATCCATCAGACGAAGTACAATAAAGATCTACTCAAACGTTTCGACATGGGTGATTGCAAGCCAATCTCTACTCCCATGGCAACTTCGACTGTTTTGGATCCAAATGAGGAAGCAGAAGACGTGGATCAACGTGAGTACCGCAGCATGATCGGCTCCCTTTTGTATCTGGCGGCCTCGAGACCGGACATTCACTTCACGGTATGTCTTTGTGCAAGGTTTCAGGCGTCTCCAAGAACTTCCCATCTCCAAGCCGTTAAGCGTTTATATTCGTGTATTTACACTCTACCCTTTATACAAAGATTTGGTATTCCCGCTCTTCACTTTGTCCATTAGGGGTTTTTCAGATTCTGATTTTGCGGGTTGTCGGTTAGATAGGAAGAGTACCTCAGGCACCTGTCACTTTCTAGGCACTTCACTTGTATCTTGGTCTTCTAGAAAGCAGTCCTCTGTTGCACAATCCATTGCTGAAGCTGAATATGTAGCTGCTGCTAGTTGATGTAGTCAGATTTTGTGGATGGTAACCACTCTTAAGGATTATGGGTTAAATTTTGCAAGTGTTCCTCTTTTCTGTGATAACACTTCTGCTATTAACATTGCTAAGAACCCTGTGCAACACTCTAGGACTAAGCACATAGACATTCGATATCACTTCCTTAGAGACCATGTCGAAAAAGGTGATATTGTGCTATACTTTGTGGAGTCCGAAGCTCAACTGGCTGATATCCTCACCAAGCCGTTAGACCCAACTAGATTTGCCACCTTGAGAAGCGAGTCAGGGGTAATTTATCCCTTTGGGATGGTTTGAGGGGGAATTCGATCTTTTCTGATCTTACCTTGTTCTTTTGATCTTTTCTTATTCCTTTCTGAACTTTTTGATCTTTTCAAACTTTTTAGGATTTTTAGGCTTTTATTGCATCTCATTGTATCATATTGCATTCATATGAAAAATTCAATAAATGGTATGAAAAATCCAAGCTACTCAAAAAGATGCATTGTAATATAAGTTTTTCTGCTTATCTTTTAAGATTGATCAAGTTTTGTCTATTACCCTTTGGAGCTTTAGTATTTCAATTTTTGCTCAATGCCATTTCTAGTTCTTTGACTTGCTAGAATTATCATGCTTCTACATGTGTAGCTAAGTCTTTGCTATATGAGCTAGAACTCTAAAAACAACCCGAACTAAAATTGCAAATTGTGGATGTTTTAGCGAGTTGCGCAACTAGTGCGCCTTTTGTGATATTGGCCCTGTCAGAATTACTTTGTTAGCTATTTAATCTAAAATTGACCATTACTTGAGCTTCTAGTGTTCTTGAGATTCTAAAAACTGCTCTTATGAAACATGAAAAATCAAAAGATTGTCTTATGCTTAAATTGTGCCAAACTACTCTTACGAGACTGCTTGTCAATGACATGAACTTGGAGATAGTTTGATGAGCCAGACGATCTCATGGGGACTGCTTGTCAGAAATGACATGGACTTTAAGATTTGTCGCCCTGGTAGAAGCTTAGAAAGAGTTTGTGGATGGCTCCTAGTCCAGGATCTTCTTTACTAAGATATACCTTTAATCAACTTCTGGTCGAAGCTTAGGATGATTTTGTGGATGGCTCCTAGTCCAGGATCTTGTCACTAAGTTAGATCATTAGTCAACTTCAATATTCAGTGCAAATGAAAATTTGTTGAAAAATGGGCATTTGAGAAAATTTGAGCAAAATGATTCAATACAGGACATGATTGTCTCTTAATATGGTATTTGTTAGCTTTTTGATCTTACGGTGACATTTTGACATGGCCAGTTTCACTTTAGGATCCCTGTTGACGAACTTGCTGAATTTGAAGCTTTGTTTAAATTGATCAAATATATTGCTTTACTTTTGAGCCTCTGTGCTTAGCTTTGATATATATGTCTTATCATGATCTTGCCAGCGCTGTCAGGCTTGATATGTTGTTTGTGCAATATTAGAGATGCTAGCTTGTTCTTTTGGGTAATCTCCAAAGCTTCTTGTAATCAAAAATGAAAAATACAAAAATGAAGCCACTCCATTGCACTTCATGCATACTCCTTATGCTTCTTATGTTTTGCTTTTCTCTTTATTCTGCATTTGTTATCTCTGGATGAGAGGAAGACGTGATTCCTTGATGGCTCCATTGTCAAAGTGGGAGAAAGATGTGTTAAAATGTATTAATGCTTTGCATAGGGTGAGAGTTTTTGGAGAAGATATATAAAAATGATAAAAATGGAGAGAAATTGAAAATTTGAAAGTTTCTAAAATTAAAGGATCATAGTGAGGGGGAGTTCTTGAGTTGCATTCTTATTGTCTTATTGAATATTCTGAACTTGAATTACATTCATTTATCCTCACAATGATCATAGGTCAATTGAACAATTGTTCTTTCATATGGACCTCAAGTGAGAATTTTGACTCTTTTATGGAAATCAAAGTTTTTATGTTTTCTTTTGCCTTATCTCACATGCCTATGCTATTCTGATGCTAGCTTGGTCATTTACAATGCTTTTTCTTGCTTATGAACCAAGTTGTGCCTTTGTGCGAAAATGAAAGTATTTTACTTTTCAAACCTCCAAATTACATTTTTTGGATTATTGCCAATGTGTTCATCAAGGGGGAGATTGTGGATATCATGGGGATATACTCCAGATCTTAGGATGATGTGACAATTGGCAATGGCATTAATGGTTTGTCGTTTCATGTATTTTCGACAAAGTTTCAGAACTGTTAGGTGATAGGCGGTCTGACCGGCCATAGCATGCGCGAGAGAGAGACAGAGTGAAAGGGGATTGGCGAGGACCGTTGGATCGAGATCGAACGGTTCAAGTGAAAGGGGCGATCGGCCGGTCCGATCGGCCACTCAATCCAGGCCGTTGATCTCCAAGTCGGACGGCTCCCAATCGGCGCGGGAGCTTTCAGACCTAGCCGAAGGGTTACGCGATCTGGACCGTTAAGTTTCCATCGGACGGCTCACAATCGGCGTGGTCAGTTGGTTTGGTCAAGCCAAGCCGGCTCGAGTCGGACTCTGACTCGGGTCTGAGTCTGAGGAACAGTGATCCCGGATTTGAATTTAAAAGGCTGAGATGGTTTGGGAATTTCTAGAGGTAGCTCAAAAGCTCTAAAAATTATGAAGTTTTTACTGAGTAATCATGACTTCAAGATCAACTGTGTGTAAATTTTCCAGAATTTTTCATGCAGTGCGTTGTCTGCTAGAAAATTCACAAGCTGTTGGACAGGGGGTTTGACCAGGGAGACAACAGTTTGACCAGCCCTTAAGAAATAGCAAATAATTTCTAAAAATTATGAAATTTCTCAGAGAGGTTACCAAGGTGATAAAGAATTTAAGAAAAATATTTCCAGAGGATGATCACAAGGTTTGACTTGAAGATCTTGAATTGCAATACTTCGAGTCAATAAACTTAATTGAATTTGAAGTCCACATTTCAAGGAGATAAATTCTAGAGAATTCAAATGACAACAAGGATGCATCCAAAAGTTTTAATTTATCCTCATTTTCATACATTTGAAACACAACCCCAGATCTTTGGGATGTTACACTCAAGAAGATAGTGGCTACGGTTTGGAGCAACTCACATATTGTCTGTTACGCCTGTCTCCCCATAGCCTCAAGCATGTCCTCAAATAGTGCCCGTGACAGATCCTATCTGAACTCGTTTGACGAATCGTATCCGTACTGGTTTGTTCCAACCCGTTAAGTGTGTGACCCTATAGGTTCATGCATAGTTCGGTTGTGACTCGGAAACCATTTCCAACCACGAGTCGTTAATGGTACCTACCAGGACATAACGATTCCCGAATGCACACAAATTATATCAGACAGACCTTAATGCAATATGATCTATGACTAGATCCTTATCACTAATGACCAACTCGTTTCTCTATACGATCAACTCATATTTGGTCTCGACCAGTTCGTAACTCCTTATGACCAGATTTTGACCACTTAGTGATCATGTTCTACCAGCCTACGACTAGCTCATATGTCCATATGACTAGTCCGTATCTGATCGAACTGAAGGACCGGTTCATGTATTCTCCCTTTGCCTCATGTTATCTGGTTGCACTCCAGGTAAGATGTTGTGTCATCCATGGACTATTCAATACTTTCTCGATCAAGTGTCGGATAACTTCACGTGGTCAAACTCTTCAACCACTAGTGGCATGGCCACGCACTTTCTTTATCCGGCCACATTGAGGGGCCTAGAAATATCTCTCTTGTTATGTTAGGAGGGGCAAATCCCATATCCTACTAATCACATTCCTCCACATGTTTCTTAGCATAACTGAAAGCTATCTTTATAACTACCTAGTTATAGAGTAGTGTTTAGCAACCCCGAGATGTACTCTTACGCATATAGGAGACCATGCTGATCTCAGGTCTAAGGATTATACATCATCATTCCTTGAGACAAACTGATGACACATGAAAGCATAACAATCTTAGCAGTGTCTCAGGGTGGGTCAATCCAACACCACATTCTCTAACATGTGTTCACATTATTGATTCGATATCCCTATATCCATGACCGGTGAAACATGGTCATCCATCAATACATATGTTGGACGATACGATCACTAGTGTTCTGACCAGTGACATACGACCAAGGAAACATTTAGAATGATATTATCATAAGTTAAAAGAGCTTCACAACAAGTCACATACTCGTTAATCTTTATAGCTGATGATTCATTCAAGGAATAGAATAACACATATTCAATAACTCATAAATATAGACATGATACAATCATCTCTATGATTGCTTCTAGGGCATATCTCCAACAGCGAGGGGTGCATGGGGTGTCCTTTTATAGCAGAGGAGGATGCCCGGGCCAGGATATCGGTGGCGGGATTCACGGTGGCTCTTAGCGTGCTAGGGGATGGCGGGGATGACGACGTTGACAAAAAATAGGGGAAGGGAGTGGGAATTTGGGGCAAAGAAGCAGCGACTGGACGGGATGGGTCGGCTTGTGAATCCAGGGCGGTGGGATTCGCAGCAGAGACCGGGGCGGTGATGGTACGGGACCAGGCACAGGCGAAGATCCAGAGGAAGAAGAATAGGGGCGCGTGGAGGAGACTGTGCTGGCACATGCCGTGCGAGGAAGAAAGGCCGAAGGAGATGGTCCGAAACAGTGGCTTTTGGCCTGAAAGCAAAATCGGATTTTTTTGGGATTTTCCTATTACAGAAAATACGACAAATCAAAAGTCTTTTTAGAAAATAATAAATAATGTCCAAAATATCTAGAAAAATACACAAAAATTCCTTGAATTAGTTTGAACTTAATAAAATTATTTTCAACTTATCTTTAGCTTTTGATTTTGTAAAATAAAATATTTTTAATTTTGGGAAGTAGGAAAAACCCTTTTTAAATTCCAGAAAATTCAAGAAAAAATATAAATAATTTTTTTGACTTTAAATACTAGAAAACCCAATTAAACCAAATTTGAATTATTTTAAGTTTGTTTAATTCATATTAAATGATTTTAAGTTTCTAAAATTTCAAGTAAAACTTTAGAAATTCAATAAAATCAAATGGTCATTTTTATTTTGAAAATTTCAAAAATACCCAAAAATTGGGATGTTACACCTAGACAGTTGAAGGATTATAGAAGGGCCAGTGGGTTGTGTTTCAGGTGTGGGGACAAGTATACACAAACACACAAGTGTCAGACGGCAACCCAAGGACAAATTTAAGCAATTCAAGCTCAAGAAATAATGTCTGATGATATCCTTGATGTAGTGATTGCGGAAGATGAAGAATAAGAGGAGGTAGATATGCACTTATCATTGAATGCTGTTACTGGGCCAGACCATCTTAAGACCGTTAGAATAAGAGTATTGGTGCAAGATCAGATCATGTTAATGTTGATCGACTCTGGAAGTTCACACAATTTTGTAAATTCAGAATTGGTGAAAAGAGTTAAGGGCACACCTGTGATAGTCACAACAATGGCAGGCAAGGTGGCGAATGGAGACATGTTGTATAGTGATCAAGTGATGTTTGGAATGAACTCGTGGGTACAAGGAAACACTTTCCAACATGACATAAAAGTTCTGAATCTTGGGGGGGGGGGGTATGATGCAATTCTTGGGGCCGATTGGTTAGAGAAGTGTGGAGTGATGACATGTCATTCGAAGGAGAAGTGGGTGGAGTTTGAACACAAAGGTAAAACTATTATATTGCAAGGTATTGCAAAACCAGAAAATTCAGTGGAACTTCAAGAGATCTCAGTTGAAAATGTGGAGAAATGGTATAAGGGTAATGAGATTTGGGCCACAGTAGTTCTGGAGAAGTCTCAGGAGTAGAATCAAGGCGAACTTCCAGAGGCAATTCAATCTATTATGCTCAATTATGAAGATGTTTTTCAGGATCCAAAGAATCTACCTCCACACAGGGTGTATGACCATACCATCACCTTATTACCTGATGCTGCCCAGTGAACTCAAGGCCTTACAGGTATTCTCCACTACAAAAAGACAAGATTGAATGCCAAGTGACAGAGACGATTCTGTTGGAATTGATCTCGGGCATTTGGCCCAACGGCCAAATGCCCAACCCCTCGATCGCGCTCGATCGGGCGCCACCCCATTAGGTCAAGGGCCCTCGCCGCGCCATATAAAAGGAGGTGGATGGGCGCACGGTGACCAAGGTTCACCGTGCCGCCACCAAAACCCTAACCGACATAACCCTAAGCTGATCTAAAGGGGGCGCTCAAGCGACGGGAAGAACACCGCCGCCTCCACCGACCACCGCTGGATCTACTACACGGGAAGAACACCGCCGCCTCTATCGACTACCGCCTCACCTCCGCCGGATCGACCACCGCCGCCTCTACTACACGCAAGCCGCCATGGCTAGCTCCTCCTCTCCACATCCGACGGTAACCGATCCCATCGCCCTCTATCTCTCCCTCTCTTGTTCGGTTTCTTATGAACCCGAACCCCAAAATCAAGATCCAAAGAAAAGAGATCTAACACTAGATCTAACAATGGTATCAGAGCCACAACGGCAAAGATCCAAAAGAAAAGTTTCAAAGAAAAGCAAAACCGGAAACCCTAGAACCCTAGCACTCCAGATCTAAATCATCGGGTCTTACCGAGTAGGGAGGGTCGCGCGAGCCATGTGCTCGCCGGCTCCAAAGCGGTCTAGGATCTCGGACCGGCCGAGGATGCGAAGCGGTCTTGTCGCGCTGGCCCACGGAGAACGAGCCGCCGACGCGGAGCCGCTCGACGGTGGCGCGCTCCCTCTCAGGGGAACGCGCACGCCGGCGAGAGGGCCCGCGGCGACGGCGATTCTTCTCCGCCGCGCTCAGCTTCTTCGGTTTCTTCCGCGAGATAACGAGATGCGAAGCGAGAGAGACGAAAGAGAAGAATGGGGATTAGGGTTTCACGGGGGCGCCGCGCGATCGCGCTTTTATACCGCCGAAAATGACGCTCAGCCGTTGATTGGAATCGACGGCTGAGATCGCATTGCGGATCGCTGGCTGCTCTGGAGTCCAGCCGTCGGATGTGAATCCGACGGCTGCAAACGAATCGGGAAACCCTAACAGGCTGTGGGCCGATGAACAGTAATGGGCCGAGATTACTGTTTGAACGGTGATTTCGCTCGCAGCCGTCAGATAGCGACGGACGGTTCAGATTGAACCGAGACCGTCGGGCCGCGAGTGGGCCGTGGGCCAGGCCGTACAGGCCGAAATGCCGGTTTTGCACAGTAGTTTCGGCCGGTTATGAACAGTAACACAGAAAATTGAATTTAATTGTTTTCAGAAGCAATTTTGAATGAATTTCAATAGAAAATTGAATAAAATCTCTGTTAAATTTTGCACCAACGTGTTATTATTTCCAGAGATTAAATGTGTACAGTACAATGCTTCTGAATAATTGATTATTTTAGAATAATTACGCTCACGCAAAAGTTAATGTTGATAAATTCTTTTAATTAAATTCAAACCAACGGGAGAATTTAATTTTTTAAGAATTGTTGTAAGTTATGATATTGTTATTTTCTGACTAAAGTTGATAATAACAATATTATAATTTTAATTGATGTTTTTTATGCATTGTTTCTATTTCTGCCCAACGGTGATATAGTTTTAATGTATAGATATAATTGTTTTAATTGTATGTCGATTTTTGACCAACGTTGGAAATAAGGCATATAATTTTAATGTTACGCTCTCACTTTATTTGATCTAAATTTTGTGGAGGATACAACTTGATGAGTTGTATCGAGAAATACCCACTCTAAAAGGAGACAATTATGGAGAGTGGAAGAAAAAGATAGACTTAGCGCTTATCTTAGTTGAGGTGGACTGGTCCTCACTACAAGACGACCCACCGAGCCTATGGCACCAAGTGAGGGGTCAAATGAGGATGATATCGCTTGGCGTAAAAGACAGAGAGATCATGCTCCTTACTGATGTCTTATGACCTAGAGCATAAGAATGGACCACACCAACAAGAAATGTATGGTCGTGGTAAAGAACACGATTGAGCTCGCAATTGTGGGCTCAATCGCAGATCGTGACACCGTCACGTATACCTTGATAAAATAAAGAGCCGCCATCGCTCTTCAAAGACATATGCAACACGGTGATTAAATGACTTGTGATGTAAAGGTATTCGGTGGTGGGATAAGAGAACACATATTGAGGATGAGCAACTTGGCATCCAAGCTTAAACTAATGGATTTGGCACTCAAGGATGAGTTCCTTATTCACTTGATTTTTGCTTCATTGCCGTAAAAGTTTGACACTTTTGTTGTCAATTACAATATGCACCCGATAAATGGGACTTAGAAAATGCATAGCTATGTGTGTTCAAGAGGAGGAAAGAATTAAATCCTCACATGGTGGATCTATCAACTATGTGAAGGATAACAAGAAAAAGCACTTCAACAAGACTCCTTCTCAAGGAACAAGGGAAAAGCCTCATCCATCACCCTCAATGTAATAAATTTGTCAGAGACAAAGATCGTTGTCTTCATCTGAAGAAGACCTGACATTACAAGAAGAACTGCCCGATTACTTAAAGATGATAATGGCAAAGAAAGGTGAGAACATTATTACCTTCATAAATGAATGCTTGTATGTGCAATATTCGAAATCCACTTGGTGGATTGACTCAGGAGCAACTGTTCATGTTGCTAATTCCTTACAGGGATTCCGCTCGACGAGGACTACGCAAAGAAACGAAAGATGCATTAAAGTCGCAAATGGAGTCCAAGCGGTTGAAGTCGTTGGCGATCTTTCATTAGAGTTAGCTAATGGCTCCAATCTTTACTTAGAGATGTTCTTTTGTTCCTCTTTACAGAGGAATTTGATTAGCGTTTCCAATTTGGACAAAGATGGTTATGATTGTAATTTTGGAAATGGCAAGTGCGAAATATTATTTAATAAAGAATGTGTTGGTCTTGCCACATTACAAAATGAGCTTTATTTGTTATCATTGTGTGATGATGTGAATGTCGATGCGATAATGGGAACGTCGCGTGTAGAAAGTGAATGAATCCTCGCTCACGAATGTAAACAAAACGAAAGAGAACTCATAATGAATCGTCGAAATTATAGCACCGCTGCTTAGGCCATATTTCGAGGGGAGAATAGAAAGACTAGTTAAGAATGAAATTCTTCCTCTATTAGAGTTCTCAGACTTAGAACAATGCAGAGAATGCATTAAAGGAAAATATGTAAAGAAAATTAAGAAAGGCGCAAAAAGAAGCACAGGAGTTCTACAAATTGTTCACACGACATTTGTGGTCCTTTTCCGTGAAAAGTGTGGATGGTTATGACTCGCTCATAACATTCACAGATGACTACTCCGTTATGGATATATTTATCCAATCAAAGAAAGAAATGAAGCCTTGGATAAATTCAAAATATTTAAGGTCAAGTTGAAAACCAACACGATTTAAAGATTAAGATAGTTCGATCCGATCGTGGGGGAGTACTACTACGACATACCCCATATGGACAAGTTCCCGGACCTTTGTGAGGTTCTTACAGAAAATGGCATAGTAGCCCAAGATTCTACACCGCGAACCTCAAAGAAATGGAGTAGTGAAAGACGCAACTGCACTCGATGGATATGGTGCGAAGCATGATGAGCTACTCCACACTCCCATTGAGTTTATGGATGGAGGCGTTAAAACCGCCATTCATATTCTCAATAGAGTGCCTAGTAAGTCGGTGCCCAAAACACCGCGAGTTGTGGATGTGAAGAGTTCCTCACTAAACCACTTACGTGTGTGGGGAGTCCCACGAGGCCAAAGTATTTAACCCAAACCTTGGGAAGCTAGATCCCAAAAAAAAGAAGTTGCCATTTCATTGGCTACCCCAAAAGTCAAAAGGTTTTCGCTTCTACCGCCCGCATGTGATATACAAAGTTTGTAGAAACGAGACACTGTCTTCTTAGAAGATGAAATGATGAGGGGAGCATGGTAGCTCGAGAGATTGATCTTGAAGAGAAGCGGGTATATGTGCCCACTCCGATGATTCAAGAGCCACTCTTCCCACTACATGTCGTCATTTGCACCGACGGTATAAGATACTTGTGGTGCAAGACTGTTATTGTTCCTCCTGTGGCAACAATGAATGAAAATGAGGAACCTGTTCTTCAGGATCCTATAGAACCCATTGCCACAAATGAGGGGAGCAACAAAAACCTCAAATGTAAGATGTACCAAATGTGGAGGCCCCGAGGAGGTCTCAAAGAGTAAGAAGATCACTATTTCGATGATTATCGATTTATCATACAGAGGAATTTCAAATGGAGGATGACCCCACCTCATTTGAAGAAGCCATGAGAAGCTTAAAATTCTTCAAAATGGCTTGAGGCCATGGAAGAGGAAATGAGGTCCATGAAGACTAATAAAGTCTGGGACTTGGAAATTATTCCTAAAGGAGCCAAAACAGTAGGCTGTAAATGGGTCTACAAAACAAAGCTCGACTCCCAAGGGAATGTAGAAAGATACAAAGCGCGACTTGTGGCAAAAGGCTTTACGCAAAGAGAAGGGATTGATTACAATGAGACTTTTCTCCGCCTCATGTAAAGATTCTTCGTAATCATAATGGCATTAGTAGCACATTATGATTTAGAGTTACATCAGATGGATGTAAAGACGGCATTTCTTAATGGGGATTTGGAGGAAAATGTTTACATGGCACAACCAAAAGGTTTTGTCATGGAAGAAAATGAAAGAATGGGATGCCGCCTAAAGAAATCGATTTATGGGTTAAAGCAAGCTTCAAGACAGTGGTGCTTGAAGTTTGACAGTACAATAAGAAAATTTGGGTTTAAAGAGAATGTAGAGGACAACTGTGTCTATACAAAGTTTAAAGATGGGAAGTTTATCTTCCTAATCCTATATGTGGATGATATCCTACTGGCTAGTAGTGATGTCAGTCTGCTACTGGAGACAAAGAAGTTTTTGTCCTCAAACTTTGATATGAAAGATCTTGGTGAAGCTTCGCTCGCTCTAGGATCAAATTCACCGGATAGAAACAAAGGGATATTGGGACTATCACAAAAGACATATATAGAGAAAGTCTTAAAGAAATTTGGGATGCATAAATGTAGTCCTTCACCTGCACCTATAGTCAAGGGCGACAGATATGGGGATTTTCAATGCCCCAGGAACCAGTATGAGATCGATCAAATGAAAGCGGTTCCATATGCTTCAGCTGTCGGAAGCTTACAGTATGCTCAAGTGTGCACACGCCTCGACTTAGCTTTTGTTACGGGTTATTTGGCGATTCCAGAGCAATCGAATAGAACATTGAAATTGATAAAGAAAGTCTTGCGTTATTTGCAAGGAACAAAAGGCCTCATGATGACATATGTAAGATCGATTTACTCCATATAGTGGGGTATCTGATTCGATTTTATGGAGATGATAGAAAGTCGACATCCGGATATGTCTTCACTCTCGCTGGAGGAGCTATATCGTGGAAAAGCTCAAAGCAAACCGTCACTACATCGTCCACAATGTATGCCGAGTTTGTAGCATGTTATGAGGCTACGGGGCAGGTGAACTGGCTAAAGAAGTTCATACCCGGTTTAAAAGTGGTTGACGACATCAATAGACCACTTAAGTTGTACTGCGATAATGAACCCGCAGTAATGTATGCCCACAACAATAAGTCAAGTGGTGCTGCCAAACACATTGACATAAAGTACTATGTTGTGAAAGATAAAGTTCGGGATCAAATTATAAGTCTTGAGCATATAAGTACCGCAAAGATGTTAGCGGATCCGCTTACTAAAGGCTTACCACCCAACGTGTTCAGAGAACTTATAGCCGGCATGGGTTTAAGGGAAAGCCTATGAATCCTGGACTAAAAGATGGCCCAAAAGATTAAAGCAACTATTTCAGAACAATGAGGTGTATTGTAGCTGTTGAATCTATCGGCAATTGATCGTGACGATGAGACATGTTCTATGCACCAATTTGTGATGGAATGAGTAAAGTCAAAAGTAATTAAAGATAAAACACAGATTGAGATCAAGGGGGAGAATGTTGGAATTGATCTCGGGCATTTGGCCCAACGGCCAAATGCCCAACCCCTCGATCGCGCTACGATCAGGCGCGCCACCATTAGGTCGGGCGGGTCATTGCCGCGCCGCCATATAAAAGGAGGTGGGAGCCGGGGCGGCACGGTGACCAAGGTTCACCGTGCCGCCACCAAAACCCTAACCGACATAACCCTAAGCTGATCTAAAGGGGGCGCTGAAGCGACGGGAAGAACACCGCCGCCTCCACCGACCACCGCTGCATCTACTACACGGGAAGAACACCGCCGCTCTATCGACTACCGCCTCACCTCCGCCGGGATCGACCACCGCCGCCTCTACTACACGCAAGCCGCCATGGCTAGCTCCTCCCTCTCCACATCCGACGGTAACCGATCCCATCGCCCTCTATCTCTCCCTCTCTTGTTCGGTTTCTTATGAACCCGAACCCCAAAATCAAGATCCAAAGAAAAGAGATCTAACACTAGATCTAACAGATTCAGGCTGGAATAGTTACTCCAAGTCTTAGTCTATTCGCTTCTCCATTCTTACTTGTGAAGAAAAAGGATGCCACATGGAGATTTTGTGTTGATTACAGGAAGCTAAATGCAATAACCGTGAAGAGTAAATTTCCTATGCCAATCGTGGATGAATTACTAGATGAGTTAGATGGCACTAGTTTCTTCTCTAAATTGGATTTAAAGTTTGGCTTCCATCAGATTCGAATGCAAGAACAAGATGAGCATAAAACAGCTTTTAAAATTCATCATGGTCAATTCCAATTTAGAGTTATACCATTTGGATTGACAAATGTACCTACCACATTTCAGTGTCTGATGAATTCAATTTTTGCACCTTATATGAGGAAGTTTGTTTTGGTTTTTATGGATGACATCCTCATATATAGCAAGGACTTGGCAGGCCAATTACAAAACTTGAGTATAATTCTAGAGACACTCAGGCAGCACAATTTGGTTGCCAAAAGAAGCTAATGTAGTTTTGCTCAAAGAAAACTGGAATACCTGGGGCATATTATCTCTAATTAAGGAGTTGCAACTGATAATGCCAAAACTGAGGTAATGGTGCACTAGCCTACTCCTAGCAATGCCACTGAGTTAAGGGGGTTCTTAGGGCTCACTGGGTATTACAGGAAGTTTGTTAGACATTATAGAGCCGTAGCCAAACCATTAACGGTGTTGCTACAAAAGAAGGGATTCCAGTGGCATTAGGAAGCACAAATGGCTTTTGATAGATTGAAAGAGGCAATGAGCAATACTCCAATGCTGGCATTACCAGATTCCACCAACCATTCACTATTGAGATTGATGCTTGTGATAATGTCATAGGAGCAGTGCTTAGCCAGAATGGACATCCTGTAGCCTTTTATAGCAAAACTCTTGGAGTCAATAACCAGAAGCTCTCAATCTATGAGAAGGAGTTGGCAGTCATGATGGCAGTGGATAAGTGGAGACAATATTTATAGAGAGGACCTTTCGTCATCAAAACCGATCATAAAAGCTTATGCCATCTAGAAGATCAAGTGTTGTATTCTGAATTGCAAAAAAAGTCCATGACCAAGTTAATTGGGTTGCAGTACAAGTTCTTGTATCAAAAAGGTGAAAATAACACAGTGGCGGATGCATTGTCTCGAGTTGGGCATCTTTACCACACTCAAGCAGTCTCTGTGACACAACCCTTGTGGATTCAGGCGATCATCAACTCTTATGAGGTAGATAATCAAGCTCAAGAGCTCATCGTACAGTTAGCAGCAACTGGTGCGAATGATCAGGGTTACTCTCTCAAGGAAGGAATTATTAGACATCATGGAAGGATTTGGGTTGGTGCAAATGCAGGACTTCAAACCAAGTTGATTCAGACTTTTCACACCTCACCTCTTGGAGGGCACTCAGGCATTCAAGCAACTTATCAGAGACTTAATAATCTATTCAGTTGGTCAGGGCTCAAGTTGGATGTGGACAATTTTTTTAAGCAATGTGCAATTTGCTAGCAGGCTAAGCATGAGAATTGTAAACTCCCTGGACTGTTGTGTCCCTTGCATGTACCCGAAGGAGCCTTGCAAGATTTGACCATGGATTTCATTTAGGGCTTACCACGATTTGAAGGATACAATGCTGTGTTAGTTGTGGTGGATCAGTTTACCAAGTATGCACATTTTCTTCCACTCAGGCACCTCTTTCACAGCTGTACAAGTGGAAAATCTATTCCTCAACAACATTGTCAAATTACATAGTATTCCTCGAACCATTACCTCTGATAGAGATAAAATATTTACAAGTTCCATGTGGAAGAAATTATTCAAGCTTCTGGATACAAATTGCAAATGAGTACGGCATATCACCAACAAACCGACCGACAAAGTGAACGAGTTAAATGAATGTCTCAAAATGTATTTGAGGTGTTCAGTACATGAGACTCCCACTAGATGGCATCAATGGTTGAGCAGAATATTGGTAGAATACAAGCTACCACACCACCTTGGGGTGCACTCCTTTCATGGCCTTGTATGGCATGGAACCAAATTATGGTATTCTATCTGATCTGTCATCTACAAGTAATGCAGTAGTAACAGATATACAGCCTGAGAGTGAAGCTTGCACTGCGTTGTTGAAACAGCAATTGCCAAAGGCTCAGTTACGCAAGAAACAATATGTTGATCAGAAGAGATCTTTAAGAGAGATCTTTAAGAGAGTTTCAAGTGCGTGATAAAAGTCTTTCTGAAGCTGCAACCATATGCTCAATCATCAGTGGTTAATCGTCCTTATCCCAAATTGTCGTACAAATATTACGGACCATATACCATTCTGGTGAAGATCGGCTCTGCATCCTATAGATTGGAGCTGCCCGACAGTGCATCGGTGCATCCAGTATTCCATGTTTCACAATTGAAACCCCATATTCCAGATCATTCGCCAGTATTATCTTCTCTGCCACAGCTGGTTGATTTTTCACTGATGGATGTTCAATCTAAATTGATTGTTGACAGATGGTTGGTCAAGAAGGACAATGCGGCGCATGTACAAGTGCTAATCAAGTGGACACAACTACCAGCTGCCATGGCAGCATGGGAATACTACGATGTACTGCGCACCCGATTTCCAACGGCTCCAGCATGAGGACAAAGCTGGTGCTGGAGAGAGGACGGCAATGTCGAGCAGGGCGAATCCTCGACAGGTTCTCAAGGAGACTTCAGAAGCTTACATGTAATAGTCGTGTATTCAATTAGTTGAGTATTCAAATTGGCTGTTTGGCCTGGCCCGTGTAACCGAGCGGTACTGAGTTGGGAGCGGCCTATAAGCCTTGGCATTATTCACTTTCAGGGTTTTATCGAAGAGAATGAATACAGTAGCTCTACTTCCCCTTCCTCCTGCTATTTTTCCTTCTGCTTTATGAGCCTCATCGGTGTTGGACTCTGCAGTCCACTTCTGCAATATCAAGAACTATGTGTTTAAATCAAGATATAGTTCTGACAGTTGGTTGCTTAGAGGATTACAACACTCAGGACAAGCGACCAGGGCAAGGACTAGCGAAAATAAAAACTAATGGAATGACACGCAAAGTTCTTGCGCGTTCTAGAAAAAAAAAGTTGGTTGCTTAATATTTGCCTGGTGATGCTCCCCTATAACTCACTGCAGAAGTATCGTGCAGCCTTCACTCAACTGACTGCCGAACAAGAATAGCTTCATTCGGGATATTGTCCACAATGTCTAGGCTGTTGTCATAACTGCTACAATGATGTTCGCTTCAGCCAAAGCGAACATAGGGTTCCTATTTCCTCACCTGTCAGAAGGAGCGTCTGATAAAAGAAGTGCAGTTTGATAAACAGATAAACATTGATAAGATACTGAGATTGATGATGCTTTTTTCAAAGGTCTAATGACTTCGACACCCTCCTGAGCTGAAGCACTCCTGAAGATACTGAGATTGGTGATGCTTTTTTCCAGGCATAGGCCAGTGTTCTGGTCTCCTCCCCATAAGAAGTGGGTAAGCCTGTAGAATATGACGCTGATCGAGTCCTGTGAGGTATGTTTAGATACCTAGAGTGATAAAGTTATAGAATTATACTAATACAATTAAGTGAAATGGCTGGACTATTTGACTTTAAAGCTCTAAAACCACCTCTTAGGTGATTGGAGTACAAATGGAGAATAATCCGAACAAACAGAATTCTGTGGCATCTGCAGGCCATCAGATTTCACTCACAAATATAATTGGCTATTAAAGAATAGTAGTTTGCTCATCTCCCACTGTTAGGGAAAGTTTTGGGCCTGATTGTGATTATTTAATTCATATAGGATTATCAGAAATTGTTTAAGAGTGAGTTGTTATATTTTACAGTTAAGACTGAAATCATTGTTTCACTGTTTGCTTGGATTGATCGAGGAAAATGAATACCCTTTGTCATATACACTCACAAAAGGAAAAAATGGTAACAAACACCAATTTGCTGTCATCATTGACATTGACATGTGAACAAGTCGCTGTTTCAATTTATTCTTATCAAATTGTTACGCATAAAGGGATTTGGTTTTTGATTGGTTCAGAACTTATGTTTGTCATGGCTACAATACTTATTTGTCTCATCGGGAATTAATATTCCAACTAGTGCTCCATCTTGCTTCTTTTTAATGCTTGTCTGTTGAACATGCATTCCAGAAAAGATATTGTCATCCCAGTTGTTAGATACAACTTGTATAGGATGTTCTTTGCATATTTTTATACATATGTAACTTGTATATATTGGCTTTTAGATCCATTGGAATAGATCATCAGAGTTCTTTCCAATATGTTATCAGAACCATGGCGCTCTCTCCCCAAAAACCTAGCTACTATTCACCGTCACCCTCCGGTGGCCACCACCACCTGAGCACCGCCGCCACCTTCCTCTCAGCCTCAAAGCTCTGTTTCATCCGGAGTGGCCGCTGTCCTCCGGCCTTCGCCGACTGCCGCCCCTCCTGATATGGCCATAAGTACTATCAAAGCATTGGTTTGCATCCCTAAATTGCAAATTAATGCTAGAACTCAAATTTGTGCTATTGGTGCTGTTTTGCAACAAAAGGTAAAGGAAAAGGTTGTGAAGGCCGAGCGGGTGGATGGGGAGGCCGACCAAACAGAGCGAACATGCTCTCGAGATAAAACACTAGCGCATGCGGGCGATCAAGAAAAGACAAAGGAGCCAAATTCAAACTCAATTCCGAAATCAATGCATTTTCAGCTTGATAATCCAAAATGGATTTGGATTGGAGCAATTCCAATTTAATTATTATTTATAATAGGATAGTTTAATTTATTTGTAATTTATTTTTAGCAATTATAGTAGTTTTAATTTCGAATTAAAGTAGGAGTTTGCACCAGGAGTTGATTTCAGATTACTGTTCACATGGTACTGTTCACCAGAATGGATTGTTGTTCACCGACTCGGATACTGTTCATCGCATGCATTGTTCACCGAACCTATATATTCAGGGGTAGACCCCCCCCCCAATTGTAAGCAAGTTTGAGTTAATGAAAATACAGAAAAGTCACATATTTATGTGGCGCAAAATGAGTACATGTGTTTCGAAATTCCAATCTAGGGTTTTGTGATTGCGTGAATATTGGAGGGTAGCTTTTCTTCCAAGATTCGTGATTCCTTGTGGATCATCTCACCAATTCGTAGCATCCTCAATTGCTCACGGTTTGGTGTTGTTCTTCGGGTTTGATTTTGTTTCTCTCTTCGGACAGATTCAACATCAACCAAGTATCATTACTTGCTTTGGAGATACACTTATTCTTCTTTCTTGTCAAACCAAGAAGAAGGAAAGATGAGGTTTTGCTCCGATTAAGATCAAAATACAAGTACCATGAAAGATTGGGCCACATTACGCATCAACCACACGTTGATCCGTATCATCTTGGTATTAAAGACCGGTTGATCACGATACACGAATTTTTTTTTCTTGGTACTTTGAGGTTGATCATCATGCTGAGAAGTAGCTAGCGTGGTTCCAATGGTTGATCGGACGAGGAGTCTATGTACGGTGATACACTATTACTGGACATACATGCTCAAATTGATGCTACTACTGGCTATTTTCTTCGTCGTGAGAAGGTGTTACGCCATCAATTTGAATCTCAAATCCAAGGGGTGCAGGACACACTGAACGATCGTCTGAATGCGAACGAACGGCCTATGATGAAAGGTTTTGACAATCTGAATCTTGCTATCCATCGCTTGGGGGAGAGGCTATCACCGCTACGAGGAGCTAATGTACCGGTGCTGCCCCAACCACAACATGGACGTGCGCAACGTGTTGTACGCCATGCTAGAGATGACTTCTATGCTGCTGATTCAGAGGATGTCGTTTCTGATGATCATGGAAAACATTAACAACGTCCACGACGTGATTACTTCGATCATCAAGGTGCTGAACATGGTGGATGTCGTAATACAGATAATGAACGTGAAGATGACGGTACCGGAGTTCAAGAGCAGATCTAATCTAGAGGCTTATTTGGAGTAGGAGATGCGTGTTAATGAAATTTTTGACAACCACCACTACTCCGAAGAGAAGAAGGTTCATGTTGCTTCGATTGAGTTCACTAAATACACTATTATTTGGTGGGGTCAATTGAATCGTGCAGGAGAACATCCTAACACTTGGGAAGCGACGAAGCAAGCTATGCGGGACCGATTTGTACTTGCATACTATACAGGACGCTACATACAAAACTACGACAACTTACACAAGGTGTTAAGATGGTGAACAGGTACTATCAAGAGATGCAAGTGCTCATGTTTCGTACAAGTGTGCGTGAGTCAGCAGAGGTGATTGATATGTTTCTTCGAGTGGCTAAATGAAGATGTATGGAACCGTGTTGATTTGGTGCAATACAACACCATGCAAGAATTACTTCTTCGTGCGGAGCGTGCTGAACATTGGGTGAAGGAGACTCAAGCAAGGAGTGGCTGAATCACCCATAGCACTTGGAGGCATGCAACTTTGCATGGCGGAGATGTGGGATCAACTCTCAAACCAGTTGTATCCACTACACTGGTTCAGAGTACATTTAAGGAAGCTTCAAAGGCTCTAAGTGATGTGGAAAAGAAGCATCACATGCTGATTCTAGTGCATTCTCTACGGCTAGAACTAACAACATTGAATGCTTCAAGTGCAAGGGCCGAGGTCATATGAAGAAGGATTGTTCAAACATGAAGACAGTGTTGCTTATACATGAGGGCTGTGCAATAGAGAGCGACAACGATGAATCTGAACCTTTCGATGAATCTGAGAAGCTAGATCCAATCATTTGTTATCCAGAATAAGGTGTTAGCTTGATGGCACAAATGGTGCAAGGTGATGACACCGTTATTATTGGGAAATGACAACGACACCATATCTTTCAAATCGATTGTAAGATCAAAGAGAAGGTATGTAAGCTGATTATTGATAACGGTAGTTCGAGCAACATGATTGGTAAGGATGTGGTAGAATCACTCTCATTGTTCACATGGAGGCATCCTAAACCATACTACGTCCAATGGATTAATAACGTCGTCAAAGTCAAGATCACACAAAGGGTGAGAGTGTTGCTTACTATTGATGGCTATGTCGACAAGGTGGAGTGCGACATGGTACCTATGCATGCTGGTCATATCTTATTGGGGTGTCCATGACAATTTGATTTGAGTGCTACACATCAAGGACGGCCCAATCGGTATACTTTTCTACATAAGGGTGGGTTCCATGCTTTGTTGTCCAAGATTGATGAAGAAATTAAGAGTGACTTAGTGGTGGTCAGCAAAAGAAGGTCGTGAACACTACACTAAAATTGAGGATGGTTTTGCTTCAAGAAGGGGAGGATGATATGGCCATAAGTATTACGAAAGCATTGGTTTTGAGAGACCTTGTGGTCGTGTCTCCATGAGAGTGATGAGTATTTGACAAGGGTTTCGGTCAGTCGAGTTTGGTTTGTGTGGTCGGACCATGTCGTTGCGCGGTTCACGCGTTTTCGTGAAGTCTTTCAATTGCTGTCAGGATAATCGGATCGTCCGGCGTGTTATGGGCGGTACGACCGCAGGGCGGTTGTACCGATTGGTAAATGGCGGTTGAAGAATTCCAGAGAAGTTGTTTTTTTTCGAGTTCTGGTTTTCATTGGAAATCGGAACAACCGCAGGTATTGGAGCGGTACGACCGGAGTGCGGTTGATCCGCTGGTAACATGGCGGTTGTACCGATTATATTGTGAGGTTCGGCCATTTTGGTGATTTGAGTTTTGGGATAGGTCATATCCAAGTGTGTTCATGCATATGTGTTGCATATTGCATGTTTGAGCTAACGTTGGGTCAAGTTGTGAAGAACTTGTTCCCGGTTTTGTGTTTCTTTGTCTGTGTGGCTGCAGGACATCGGGTGGAGTCGTGGTGAGACACGGTGGACCGGACTAGGTGCAGGTGGCACTGAGGTCAGAACGGTCGGCATGTGTCAAAGACGATGTGGACTCGAGGTGGTTGCGAGGCGTGCGAGACGAGGAGCGCGGAAGCTTCCCAGAAGGTGCAGGAGGGGCGAAACGGGAATTTCGCAAGGCTGCACAAGCGGGAGCGGGCTCCGTTGGTTTTAGCGGGCGTAACGGGGTGGAGACCCGTTAGCCATGGGCTATAAATAGGATGGAGGGGGTGCTGCTCAAATTTGAACACTCCAAGGGTTTTTAGGGTTTCCTTTAGTCAAAATAGGCTTTAGAGAGTTTGTTTTGCTTTAGGCTTTAGTTGTTGAGAGTTGTTCCCTGCTTGTCCCCTTCTTCTTCTTCAAGATGGCTGAGTGTTCTTGAGTTTTGAGAGTGGGAGAGGATGAGTTGAATGCTTGTAATCATTCCTCTTGTTTCAATGTCCATGCGTATGGGGATGTATTTATTTGTATTTCGCTCTTGATTCAAGAAATGAAAATCTGAAGTTTGCATTCCCTGTTCTTATTTTTCCTTCGATTCTCTCTGTGATGGACTTGTGAGTTTTTCTTTTTCTTGTTGGTTCTTGCTAGTGAGCTGCAAAATGGATTGCTCTATGTTGGGATAGTGCCCCAAGATCATTTGATCGAATTTTCCAAGAGCTAATCTTGTTAAATCTCAGATTTCACTTTTTGGCATCCTCTGTTCTTCATTTCCTCTTCTAGGGTTTTTGATGAAATTCTTGATTTCCTTGAGGATTTGGCCTAAGACTCATGCTAGCATGTCCTGAGGTTATTACTAACCTTCTTGCAAAATCTCATGAGCCAAGGTTGAGAGATTGTGGAGCATTTCGGTTTTGCCGGTTTTGCATCCTTCTTCGCTCAAATGCAAGAAGATAGGAACTTTGGAATGGATCTCTGAAATATTTGTTTGGAATAGGTTCCTAGTGTCTTTAGGGAGGTGTGGTTCAAATCTCGTAGAGTTTGGCCAAGCGGTTCAAAAGTTACGTCGATTTTCGCTTTGAAACCCGAGAGGTTTTGCTCGCTCCAGACAATCGGATGAACCGGCTTAACAACGTGGTTGTACGGATGCGGTACAACCGCCATTTGCTCGGGTTGTACGATCGTGGTACAACCGCCGCTTTACGTGGTTGTACCGATTGTCCCGATTTCTTGGTTCTTCCTCGCTTTTGTTTGTCGAGCTTTGGGGTGAGGAGTGGATTCAACATAAGACTTCCTCGTGCTTAATCATTGATCTTCATAGCTCTCATAGCTATTGGAGTAATTTACAAGTTGAATCCATTCTTTGCGAAAAGATTAGGTGCTCCTATTCACCCCCTCTAGTCGCCTTCCGGTCCTTCAATTGGTATCGAGCGGTTAGCTCTTTTCAATAGATCTTAACCGGCCTCAAGAGCCGTGGCGATGGACAAGTACTCGACCAAGCCGCGTTTGCTGATGGCATCGACACCCTTCCGAAGAGCCGAATGGAGACATACATCCAGCCCGGTATGCCATCCGCGAAAGGTCAAGGTTCGATTCATTGTTCTCGCCGATGAGAACATCAATGCCGGAACATGGTCGATGTTGAGGCAAATGCAAAGGCTAGGAACATCATCATCCGTGGTTTGAGTCGTAGTGAGTTTGACCGATATCTCACTGTCGTCCGCTTATGATATCCGGGTGACCCTCGGCGCGATACCATGAGGGCACCACCTGATCAAGACGGTTCGACAGACCAGTTCAAACGAGAATACAACAAATTTGAGATGCTTGCGGTGAGTCCCTAGATGAGTGCTTCGCGCGTTTTCACAAGATCTTGAGCAACCTCCGAGCGGTCGGTCTCACATACCCGACTCGGACAACGCCGTCGATACTTACGGCACTCGATCTGCGTGTGTGGGAGATGAAAGTGACCACCATCAAAGACACGACAGACCTCTCGACCTTGACTCTTGATGCGGCAGACTCACGCCTCAAGACTCACGAGATTGACGTTGTCTCTCGAGGTCGAAGTCACGATCGATGGCCCCCGTCACCGATCCCGTTCAACTTCGGTCTATCTTCCGAGTCCTCTTGCAATTTCTCCTTGTCGCTCTCGTGACATAAGCGATGATCGCTAGAGCGACTGCGGATGAGCGACTTGCCCTCCTTGCTCGTAGATTCTCCCACGCTTACAAAGGGAGGAGGGACGAAAGAGAGGAGGACCCGTGATTTGCTTTGAGTGTGGTGGCCCCAACCACATCCGAGCGAACCGCCCCAAGCCGAGAAGAGCAAGAACGACTACACCGACAAGAACTGCAACAAGAAGCCTCCGGCTCGACGCCCAAAGAAGAAGAAGTTCGCAACTTTGGCAAAGCCAAGAAGCTCTTCCATCGCGTCCTCACCGCCTTGACGACCTTGACCTCGGCGAGGTGGAGGGATGGAGCGACGATGACGGACGGGTGACCAAGAGCCCAAGGATGGCGGCGACGACTTCTCAAGATGTGCTTCATGGCCCTCAAGGGCGAACTCAATGACAATGTGTAGATCCGACACTGACGAGGTAGATCCACCTACGAACAGCTCAATCATGCTTTTCTTAAGCTAGGAGGTTTTCATGCTAAAGCTAAGGCTAGGTGTGCTTTGAGTTAGAGAAGGAAATAGATAGACTGTCACTAGAGATTATTGCTCTTACATCCGCTCCTTCTAGTGATGATTGTGATACATGCTCGCTCTTTGGTTGATATGGAGAAGTTAAGGACCTCACATGATAGTGTGTCCTCCAAACTTAATAGTGTTAAGGTGGAGAATGTTAGTCCGCTTTGAGTTAGAGTTGAGTAGAATGGTCATTACCCTACTTATTACCGATGAGACTACTTCTCCCACCTCATGTGAGGGTAAGGACATTGTCGCTAGAGGATCTTATGCCATGCTCCTTGATCCGCCTGAGTCTTGTGAAAATTGCAATAACTTGAAGATGAACTTAAACAGGCAGATCATAAAATTCTTGAACTACAAGCTTCTTTACTTGAGCCGATTGTTTCATGCTTAAACCGTCCTAAGTTAATCTTGAACTTGAAGTCGTCTCCAAACAGTTTCAAGATATGATTGATCATGAAAGGAAGTTGGCTAAGTTTGCTTCTAAGGACCTGTTAGCTCACCATGCATTACGTGTAACAAACTAAAATCGACTTGATTGCTTTGGATGAGAAATGTGTGAAGCTAACTAAGGACCTTCTAGAGAAGCCACATTGTGTTTGCAATATGATTGTGGAGAAGGGGAGAAGCCCTGTGGTAAGGATGAGACGCTTAGCAACGTGAACCAACCGGCTAGCGATGAGGACTGTTCTTTGAGTCTACCGTGCTTGCACAAGCCATTCTTTCCTCTCTTCTTTGGTTCTTCTTTTGCTCCCTTACCTTCTGCTGTCTCTTCTTCCCCTGCTCTTCTTGCACCTCTCTCTTCGGAGTGTCGTACCTTATGAACACTCTCGAGAGATTTGTAGGAGGCAAGAAGAAGCTCAATCTTATTCTAGACCAATCTAAGATCTGCAGATTTAATCGTGGTCTAGGATATGACTTCTTTGAGGGCATGAGGAAGCATCCACCGCCGTGCTCGCACTCCATAGCACTGTGTGTGATCGAGGTGAGCCGGGACCGAGAAAGTTCATTTCAAGTCAGCGGGCTATGTCCGTGGGATTTGACAAGAAGGTAATTTCACATGTCGCTTCTACCTCTCGTAAGGTGAAGTATCACCGCACCTTCGCCGTAAGGATGGACACACATCGATCGATGCTTCAGCGCCAAGATCGTGCGTAGAGACCATGTTGAGTCTCTTAGGCGCATTCGTGGTCGACCTGCACCTTGAGTGCACCTAAGACCAACACGAGGTCTAGGCTTGTTTCTTCCGATGGGTTTGTGCAAGATCGAGGACTTGGTTTTTCCGAAGTTTTACGGTTTTCGTCCTCATGTCGCTTTCGATCGTGACTTCGCCGTCCCGAGGGTAGATCTCGCTTTCCCCATCGAGATAGCTACTCGCTGGCGTGTTCAAGATGTTGCGAGTGCTCGACTCGCTCCTTCAGAGCGGCGGACCCAAAGAACACCTTCGGGTCTACTCTTAGACCTTACGCTTGAGTTCTGAGAGCGTAGGGTAGATAGACGTCGACCGTGCTTGACTACTTCATCTGCTCGACGTGTTATTCAGTATTGGGTGCCAAAATCATTGTTGATTTATCCCAGTACTGAGACTTTACTCTCTGTTTGACTCAGGTTCGCCGGGTAGGGAAGGAGAAGGTTTGGCTTGTAGACTCCGGTTGTTCTCGTCATATGACCGAGACTCCGCTGGTTCTCCTCCCTAGCCCGCGCTCCAGGTGATGAGACGATCACCTTCGGAGACGCTTCGTCTGGGCGCGTCATCGCCAAAGGTACTGTGCGTATTAATGCTTCTTTTATTCTTAAGGATGTTGCCTTGGTTAGTAAGCTGCAGTACAATTTGCTTTCCGTTTCTCAGCTTACCGATGACGGTTTCGAGGTGAGCTTTAAGAAAAACAATTGCAAAATTCTTGATTCTTCGGGTAGTCTGGTTTGCGGGATTTCTCGTTATGGGAGGATCTTTCGTGCTGAGTTCTCTGAGTCTTCTGGCGATCCTCTCAGGTGTTTAGTTGCTTCTGAGTCCCGCGATCTCTCTTTCTGGCATAGGAGACTTGGTCATATTGGATTTGACCATTTGACCCGAGTTAGCGGCCACGATCTCATTCGTGGTTTGCCGAAACTCAAGATGGTCAAAGATCTTGTTTGCTCTCCATGCCGGCACGGCAAGATGGTTGCCGCTTCTCATCCTCCGGTCACAGTTACTATGACCGATGCACCTGGACAGCTGCTCCACATGGATACAGTGGGACCAGCTCGAGTGCAGTCAGCAGGAGGGAAGTGGTATGTGCTTGTCGTGGTCGATGACTTCTCGAGGTACTCTTGGGTGTTTTTCTTAGCCTCGAAGGATGAGACGTTTTCGCATTTCCGAGGCCTTTTCGTAGGCTTCTCAGAGCTCCCGGGTGCCTTACGAGCAATCCGCAGTGACAATGGCACGGAGTTCAAGAATTCCTACTTTGAGAGTTTCTGTGGTGAGACAGGTGTAGAGCACCAGTTCTCTTCTCCATACGTCCCTCAGCAAAATGGCGTTGTGGAGAGGAAGAACCGTACCTTGGTCGAGATGGCCAGGACGATGCTTGATGAGTACTCTACACCGAGGAAGTTTTGGGCTGAAGCCATTGCGACTGCGTGCCATGTTTCGAATCGAGTTTTTCTTCGGGCACTCTTGCACCGCACTTCTTATGAGTCGAGATATGGCGAAAGCCCAGCGCCTCTCATTTTCGTGTGTTTGGTTGCAAGTGCTTTATTTTGAAGTCCGGGAACCTAGATAAGTTCGAGTCACGTTCTCGTGGCGGTATCTTTCTAGGCTACTCGACTTCTTCGCGGGCTTATCGGGTTTGGGCGCGAGTCTAGTAAAATGGTAGAGACTGTGAGGTGACCTTCGATGAGGCGGTCAGGGACTAGGCCGATATCTCAAGTTCTTTAGAGCATCCGAGACCATCTTTGTGGATGATGAGGATGAGGAGACGATGGTTGTCTACTCCGATCCCGTCCCTCACCCACTCCTTGAGGTACCATCTTCCACCGCACCTCGAGGTGATCGCCCTTGCCTTCGCTTCTTCCGGAGTTAGTGGCCTGCTCCTACCTCGTCACTCATGAGGTAGAGGCCACTTCTTCATCTCTCCCAGGACCTCCTAGACACATCCAGAAAGCTCATCCTTCAGAGCAGATCATTGGAGACCTCTTCGAGCGTGTTACCCGCTCAAAATCGGCTTATCTCAATTCATCTCCATTCGCCTTCATTGCCTCCTTTGAGCCCAAAGATGTTTCTCATGCCTTATCCGATGAGTCATGGGTCAATGCCATGCATGAGGAGCTAGAAAATTTCGAGAGGAACAAGGTCCAGTCGCTTGTCGAGCCCCGCGAGGTCACAATATTATTGGGACTAAGTGGGTGTTCAAGAACAAGCAGAGCGAGGATGGAGTGGTTATCCGAAACAAGGCTAGATTGGTTGCTCAGGGGTTTTCCCAGGTTGAGGGTCTAGATTTCGAGGAAACCTTTGCCCCTGTAGCTAGACTTGAAGCCATTAGAATCCTGCTTGCCTTTGCAGCTTCTAAGGGATTCAAGCTTTACCAGATGGACGTCAAGAGTGCCTTTCTCAATGGCCTTATTGAGGAAGAGGTCTCACGTCCGCTGACCTCTGGTTTCGAGAACCCCAAATACCCAAACCATGTCTTCAAGCTTTTCAAAGCATTGTATGGACTTAAGCAGGCCCCCAGGGCTTGGTATGAGAGGCTTAAGTCCTACTTGTTAAGTCATGGTTTTGAGATGGGTAAAGTTGACAAGACCTTGTTCATCCGCCGGCATGGCACTGCCCTTCTGCTCGTCCAGATCTATGTCGATGACATTATCTTTGGCGGCTCTTCCCATACTGGTTTCCAGTTCTCGGATGTCATGAGCACCGAGTTTGAGATGAGTATGATGGGTGAGTTGACCTTCTTCCTTGGCTTCCAAATTAAGCGATCTCGGGAGGGTACATTTCTTCATCGTGGAAAGTACACTCGTGACCTCTCAAGCGCTCGACATGAGTGATGGTAAGCCCGTGTCGACTCCCATGGCTTCTCTGACCTATCTTGACCAGATGAGGATGGCGAGCCGCTTGATCAAAAGGAGTTTCGCAAAGCATGATTGGCTCCTCTTGTACCTCAACGCCTCGAGACCGGACATACATTTCTCTGTGTGTTTGTGCGCTCGCTTTGAGCTTCTCCTCGCTTCTCACCGCCAGCAAGTGAAGCGCATCTTCGTACTGCGAGCTACCATTGACTATGGTATCGGTACTCTTCTTCATCCTGTCTTTCCTTGAGAGCCTTCTGATGCGACTTCATTGGTCAGTAGGATAGATAGGAAGAGCACTTCGCACCTGCCAATTTCTTGGCACTTCTCTTGTTTCTGGTCTTCGAGGAAGGTCCCTGTTGCCTGATCCACCGCAGAGGCCGAGTATGTTGTCGCAGCCGATTGTTTGAGCCAAGTGCTCTGGATGGCTTCGACCTGCGGGACTTTGGGTTAGTTATCGATAGTGTTCCACTCTTTTGTGATAACACCTGCGATTAACATTGCCAAGAACCCGGTCAGCAAGATTCGGACCAAGCACATCGATATCGGTTCCACTTCCTTAGAGACCATGTAGAGAAGGGCGATATAGTGCTTCAGCCAGGAGAGTGACCACCGGCTATGACATTTTACCAAGCCTTTGGATAGTTCGAGGTTTTTTTCTGCTGGGAGAGCTTGGGGTGGTTTGTCCTTATGGATCTGTAGTGAGGGGAGCTTTGTGCTTTATCGCTTTACTATTTTGATTATGCTTGTCTCATTTACGTCGCATTGCATTTTATGGGTGCATTGGGGTTTAGTCCTTCTAGCATAAATTAGAGTGATCTTCTCGACTAGTTGTTTAGACTCCTTGCTCTTTCTTGTGACCTAGGGTCCGCTCTGTTAGTCGCTTCTCTTCTCTCACTAGGTTGAGCCCACTCACCGCTTTCAGTTCTAGCAAGGGGGCCGCCCTTGGGTAGACATGGTGCGTGTTTGCTCCTAGTAAGGTAGATTACCGGTCTAATAGTCCTAGTGTCATATGGGGTAGATGAGAGTCGGTCTAAGCCATAGTTGCCTCTATATCTTATCTATGCTTTAAGGACGCCTACTTTCGCTTTCTTTTCGACTTCTCGATCTTATTGCTTTGGTTGGGGAGTTCTTTTGGGAGCTTCGAGCTTAATATTGACTTAACTCAACTTGAACTAAAAGTTGCATCTCATGTTGAGGGGAGTGGATTCTCTTGCATTCTAGCATTCGCATTGTAATATAACAACATTGAGCCTTGACTATTATCCTATTATGACATGCTACAATGTTTTTACACCTTGCCATGACTTGTGCTTATTTGCTAGATTTATCATGACTTCATATGTGTAGCCTAGCTTTTGCCATGATAAGTTAATTAAAATTGCTCAACTTAAACTAAAACTTGTCGTGTTAGCACTCGAGATTAGTCTTTCTCGAGCTATCCTTTTATGATTCATGCCATGTCAAATAGGTGGGTAGAGTGATGAATCTATATTGAGCCTTAGAAAGAGTTGTTTTAGTCTCTTGATGATGCATGAGTTAGTACAACTTGTTAAAAAAATCTCTTTTGTGCGAAAAAACTGATCTCACCAATTCTCTCCTATGAGACGGCTTGCCATTGCACTTGGCATGAACTTAGGGGGAGTTTTGGGTGACCTAGACTATCTTCTTAAGCTTCTCGCTTGGAGTAGTCGCATAAGGCTTGAGACCTAGCACATGATAAAACAAAAATCTGGTTGGAAACCACCATGAATTTCAAAAGAAAATATGTGTTCAATGTGCTTAAAGCCACAGAAAGTATCAAGTTCTTTAACCAATGTTTCAATCTTGAGCATAGCACTCTATTTGGTCTCAATTTAAGCTTCTTAGTTCCGCTTAGCTTTTTGACATGGCCTGCATCATCCTTGGATATCTCTAGCGAGACTTTGCTCATTGATGACTTGACTTGCTCACATAATGTACCTCATTTTCAGATTGTCATCTATGTGTTCTAGCTAGCTTATACATATCTTGTCATGATCTAGCTAGCATTTTTATTGAGTTATGGCTTGGTGTATTACATGTTGGTCATTATGGATAATTCTCATGGCTCAAAATGTTTAAATAAACAAACTTCAGCCATTTTCATTCATTAACATGTCATATTCTCTCTATTGCATCTTGATGCGTTTATTGCCAAAAGGGGAGAATAGAGAAGAAAAGTCTGTTGGGAGCAGTTTAGAGCTTTGAGATCAATTTGCTCTTTCAGCTTGTTGCTCTAGCGTTCCTTACATCGACATGGTCATTAGCTTCATTTCATTCCTTGGACCATGTTGGATTTTTCAAACTCAAACTCTTCTTAAAGCTTTTTCTGAGTTTGTCAATATTCTCATCAAGGGGGAGATTGAGAGACCTTGTGGTCGTGTCTCCATGAGAGTGATGAGTATTTGACAAGGGTTTGATCGATCGAGTTTGGTTTGTGTGGTGGACCATGTCGTTGCGCGGTTCACGCGTTTTGTGAAGTCTTTCAATTCTTTGTCCGATAATCGGATCGTCCGTGTTATGGGCGATGACGACCGCGAGGCGGTTGTACCGATTGGTAAATGGCGGTTGAAGAATTCAGAGAAGTTGTTTTTTTTCGAGTTCGTTTTCATTGGAAATCGGAACAACCGCAGTATTGAGCCAGACGGCCGAGTGCGGTTGATCCGCTGGTAACATGGCGGTTGTACCGATTATATTGTGAGGTTCGCCATTTTGGTGATTTGAGTTTTGGGATAGGTCATATCCAGTGTGTTCATGCATATGTGTTGCATATTGCATGTTTGAGCTAACGTTAGGTCAAGTTGTGAAGAACTTGTTCCGGTTTTGTGTTTCTTTGTCCGTGTGGTCTGCGGGACATCGGGTGGAGTCGTGGTGAGACACGGTGGACCGGACTAGGTGCGGTGGCACCGAGGTCGAGCGGTCGGCATGTGTCAAAGACGACGTGGACTCGAGGTGGTTGCGAGGCGTGCGAGACGAGGAGCGCGAAGCTTCCTGAAGGTGCGGGAGGGGCGAACGGGAATTTCGCAAGGTCGCATGCGGGGAGCGGCTCCGTTGGTTTTAGCGGGCGAACGGGTGGAGACCCGTTAGCCATGGGCTATAAATAGGATGGAGGGGTGCTGCTCAAATTTGAACACTCCAAGGGTTTTAGGGTTTCCTTTAGTCAAAATAGGCTTTAGAGAGTTTGTTTTGCTTTAGGCTTTAGTTGTTGAGAGTTGTTCCTCGCTTGTCCCTTCTTCTTCTTCAAGATGGTGAGTGTTCTTGAGTTTTGAGAGTGGGAGAGGATGAGTTGAATGCTTGTAATCATTCCTCTTGTTTCAATGTCCATGCGTATGGGGATGTATTTATTTGTATTTCGCTCTTGATTCAAGAAATGAAAATCAAGTTTGCATTCCTCTGTTCTTATTTTTCCTTCGATTCTCTGTGATGGACTTGTGAGTTTTTCTTTTCTTGTTGGTTCTTGCTAGTGAGCTGCAAAATGGATTGCTCTATGTTGGGATAGTGCCCCAAGATCATTTGATCGAATTTTCCAAGAGCTAATCTTGTTAAATCTCGATTTCACTTTTGGCATCCTCTGTTCTTCATTTCCTCTTCTAGGGTTTTGATGAAATTCTTGATTTCCTTGAGGATTTGGCCTAAGACTCATGCTAGCATGTCTGAGGTTATTACTAACCTTCTTGCAAAATCTCATGAGCCAAGGTTGAGAGATTGTGGAGCATTTCGGTTTTGCCGGCTTTGCATCCTTCTTCGTTCAAATGCAAGAAGATAGGAACTTTGGAATGGATCTCTGAAATATTTGTTTGGAATAGGTTCCTAGTGTCTTTAGGGAGGTGTGGTTCAAATCTCGTAGAGTTTGGCCAAGCGGTTCAAAAGTTACGTCGATTTTCGTTTTGAAACCCGAGAGGTTTTGCTCGCTCCAGACAATCGGATGAACCGGGCTTAACATCGTGGTTGTACCGATCTGCGGTACAACCGCCATTTACTCATGGTTGTGCCGATGTGGTACAACCGCCGCTTGCTCGTGGTTGTACCGATTGTCCTGATTTCTTGGTTCTTCCTCGGTTTTGTTTCGTTGAGCTTTGGGGGTGAGGAGTGGATTCAACATAAGACTTCCTCTGTGCTTAATCATTGATCTTCATAGCTCTCATAGCTATTGGAGTAATTTACAAGTTGAATCCATTCTTTGCGAAAAAGATTAGGTGCTCCTATTCACCCCCCCCTCTAGTCGCCTTTCCGGTCCTTCAGGTTTGTATCTCTAAATTGCAAACTAATGTTAGAACTCAAATTGGTGATATTAGTGTTGTGTCACAACAAAAGGTAAAGGAAAAAGTTGTGAAGGCCGAGAAGGTGGATGGGGAGGCCGACCAAAGGGCGGGGACGTGCTCTCAGGATAAAACCCTCGCGCATGCGGACAATCAAGAAAAGACAAAAGCCAAATTCAAACTCAATTCCGAAATCAATGCATTTTCAGCTTAACAATCCAAAATGGATTTGGATTGGAGCAATTCCAATTCGGATCTTTCTTTAAAAGAGAAACTAATTTTGAAATTGCTAGTAATAAGATAGTTTAATTTATTTTCAGCAATTAGGGTAGTTTAAATTTTGAATTAAAGTAGGAGTTTGCAATAGGAGTTGATTTCGGATTACTATTCACACGGTGCTGTTCACCAACTCGAGTATTGTTCATAGCGTGCACTGTTCATCAAAACCTATATATTCAGGGGTAGACCTAAAATTGCAAGCAAGTTGGAGAATACAGAAAAGTCATATGTTTATGTGGCGCATATTGAGTACATGTGTTTTGAAAATTCCCATCTATGGTTTTGTGATTGTGTGAATATTGGAGGGTGGCTTTTCTTCCAAGATCCGTGATTCCTTGTGGATCATCTCACAAATTCGCAGCATCCTCAGTTGCTCACAATTTGGTGTTGTTCTTCGGGTTTGATTTTGTTTCTCTTTTCGGATTGATTCAACATCAACCAAGTTTCATTACTTGCTTTGGAGATACACTTGTTCTTCCTTTTTGTCGAACCAAGACGGAGGAAAGCTCGGGTTTTGCTTCAATCAAGATTGAAATACAAGTATCATGGAAAATTGGGTCACATTATGCATCAACCACACGTTGATCCGTGTCACCTCCCCGCCCAGAACCGCTTTGGATTCCAACACTCTCGACGTCGCCGTCGCATCCTGTCACCCGATCGGTGCTCTGAGCTCCCGCGACTTCGAATCTAGCTGTCGCACTCGAGCCCCTGTGCCTCTACTCGTGCTGCTCTAACGCATCACCTGATCTGCCCCTACTCTTGGCGATGTCGGATCTCGCCCGATCTTGCTGCCCTGACGTAGCTACAGACGGGATCACAGCGTCGGGCATGGTCCTCTACTGCTCAGGGCCGGCGCCTCCTCTGTCTTGAGGTTGTCGTCCTCCACCGAGCTTCCCGCCTCTGCCTGCACCGAGCACTACCTCCTTTGCTCCACGGGGCCGTTGCCTCCTATGCCTCGAGTCCTAACTCCCAAGGTCTCCATGCAGACGACGCGTCAGGGGAAAGCGACGTGGAAGCTTGAGTGGTCTCCCATGGTGGCAAGCTCTGGTAGGTGGATTTCACCGCGGGCGTCCTCGCTTGCAATCCATTTGCTGATGAACCAGACATGGAGTATGTTTCGCTCCCGGAGAGTGATGTACAACATGATCATGGTTGCTCCTACTACTTTGAATGCAAGCTCGGTACCACCGTCGCAATAGGGCATGTCGCCGTTCAGGGCTGCACCACCCGCGACCATGGGTAGGTACAGGGGTCTCCAGCCTGGCCTCTCTAGCCCAAGCCACCACTACTCTAGAGCAACCACCGAGCCACCACCCCCGAGAGCCCCCGTCGGAGCTCGCCTCCCCGTGAGCTACTCCACCGAGCATGTCATCATCGCCACACCTGCCTCAGGCCGCCACAGCCGCCTCAGGCAGTCTCAGGCTGCCGCCGCCGCCCTTGCTTAGTGGTATGCTCTTTTGGCTCTTTCTTCTCAGCAGTCCTCCTTGCCTCCACCACCTCCTTCATCCGGTATTTTGTCTTCATGGATCTTCCATTCTGGTACTTCTTTTCACATCACACCAGATTCTACTCGCTTCACTTATGTGAGTCCCACAACTCTTCCTTCCACTGTTCAAACTATAGATGGTACCTCTCTTTCTATTGCAGGCAAATGCATCCTTTCCACTTCTACCTTTCATGTTCATGTCGTCTCATGTTCCCAAGCTTACTATGCAGGTTATGTCGGCCGGTCAGATCATTGATCACGACTGTCGTGTTATTATTGAGTCCAATTCTTATTGTGTTCAGGACCGCTGCACAAGGACTCTACTTGGTGCTGGCCCTTAGCACCATGATTCGCAGTGTCTTTGGGAGCTCAACTGGTAGTACTTTCCTTCTATTGTCTCCACTAGCCAGTTGGTCACTACACCGCCTCTTTTTGTTGCATCATCTACTATTTCCTTTGCTCAATGGTACCATCGTTTGGGTTATCTCTGTGGATTGCAACTATCATCTCTAGTAGATCGTGGTCTTCTTGGGTCTGTCTCTGGTGACACCTCTTTACATTGTATGTGTTGCAAGCTTAGCAAGCAGCTGTAATTCCTCTATCCCTCTAGTGATTTTGTCTCATCTCGTCATTTTGATCATGTTTACTTCGACATTTGGGGTCCGACTCCCTTCGTTTCGAAGAGGGGCCATCTATATTATGTGATCTTTATTGATTATTATTCTCGTCATACTTTGATCTACCTCATGTCCTCTTGTAGGCAGGTTGTCACATCCCCAATTTAATAAATAAAATTATTGTACATCTCATGAGCATACATAGCATTCTTGAAACTTTTGCACAAATTTTTTTTCTTTGGAAAAATCTCAAACAAAGTTAAGACTATACTTCAAATTTAAGCTCAAAGAGAAAATTGAGATAAAAGCTTATGGTAATCTTCTAGAAATAATTTATTCAAATACTATATTAATTATCATGAATTAATATAATTTTTACCAAAATTTTACAACTGAACTCAAACCTTAGAAAATTCAAACACATTTCATTGACATATGCTAAGTTTTAATTTAAATTATACAACTTAAGACATGAACAGTGGGGTTTTAAATTTTATGTGGGTACTAAGTCACCCCAAAAATCCCTCTGATTTATTTCAGATTTTTAGGATTTTATTTGCTATATTTGTGGCTCAGTCAAACTAGAACCAACCACATGAATTCAAAATTAGTCAAATGGGCACTATTGATCAGGCTCGAACCAGACCCCAGCTCAGACCGCACAGTAGCCGACTTGACTCAACCACACCCATTAAAGAACAGTGCTTGACCGCGCCGTGCCGCTTTCTCTCGCTACCACGCCGGGCCCACCGGTCAGCTCCGTCTTCAACCCCGCTCGCGCGCACGTAGAACAGCCGTGCCACGTTGCGCCCGAGCTCTACCCTAGCGCAGTTGACGCCATGAGTCACCGCCTATCCCGACCACTCCAAAGCCTCCCCCATCTCATGCTGCCTATATTGTCGTCATATCCCACAGATAATACCCCCTCCACACCTCTCTCTCCCCTCACTTCTTCTCTCGGCCTGAGAAGAAGGGCGCTTGTGCTTGCTCTGACCTAGCGGCCATGGCGTCCTCTCTCTTCTATCTTCCTTGCCATTTTCATTTTGGCTAATGCCAGTCCATGGTTTTTTTTGTAGCTCCAGGAACGTCGTCTTGTCTTCCTCGGCTCCGGTTAACGTCTAGAGCTTGCACCCAAGGACACCTTCACGGCTTCTTCACCTCCGGTGAGATCCCTGCTAACTTTTGCGTGTCATATCATGTCATTTGGCATGGTGACGAGTTATCCTCACCTAATTTGAGCAATGCACTGTAGGACATCGTGAATTCGAAGGTTGGTCCATTTTCGGCTGAACGACAACTCTTTGTCTCCCTCTTTGATCCGGTAAGGCACTCTTCAATTCCTTGCTACTAGAGCATACTCTAGTGATTCTTAAACTACTCCAAAGATTCATTACCCTTCTTGTTGCTCAAAACATCCTCTTCGCCTTGACCCGTGCCGCCGCCGTCACCTTCTTCGTCGCCGACCAACACGAGAGGTCCATCGAACCTCCCCTAGCTCCAGGTAGCATTCCTGGACTATGTAGAAGCTTGGGCAACCGCTTGTTTGAATGATGTAGAGCTTTTGCATTGCATGCACCTACGACCGTATAACCAGCACCGCCTCTCTTCGGCTCACCGCCGGTACAGGCCAACTCAGCCGCCGAAAAAACTGCCATTAGGTGCGCAAGGCTATTGCGCAACCATACCTGCCCTTGCTTTGCGCCACCGTGGCCGGAATCACCGACAATGCGTTGGCGAGCGTAACTTGATATTGTCGGATTACCGACAATACTGTAGCACCACCATTAAGGCGCAAATCTGGGTCATTAATGGCTAATCATTGCTTATTGTAGTTAATGCGGTCTTAGATTCACTAATGAGTCTATTACAAGTGGGACTGTGAACAGAAAACGAGGTCTAAATAACGGTTTAAATGAGAGATTGACATGTGGGCCTGAGGATTAAATGCACAGTCGTGGACCCTGTGAACTGGCCTGTGGACTCGAAGTTCACGCACTGTGCTGTTGACCAAGTCGCTCACGAACGGGCCCACCTGTCAACGGTTTTAAATCTGAAATTAAAATTGAAAAATGAACTGTTCACCGGGCCCCACCAGTCAGCGACTGTGGCTAGCACAGCGCTCGGTAAGAAAAATAATAAATACTTTATATAATCCAAAAATGAAAAATTTGCACGCTGAAAAAATGAATAACTTCAAACATACATAACTAAATCAATTTAACTCTAAAAACAGTGAAACCAATTTGGTTAATTTTAATTTTAAGTGAAATTTATTTTAAAATAGGTTTCAAATATGTCTCTGTCGGAGAGAATATAGTTTTGAAAAATGATCCATAACTCTATTATTTTTACAATAGAAAAAGGCTGATAACTTTGAAAATTCATAACTAATTCATAAAAAGTACAAATGAGATGAACCAAGTTATTTTGGTATTATTATAATTTTCTCTATGCATCCATATAATCCTTATCCTCACCACTGCTCTACAAAGTTTTGCAAAAAATTCAAATGGATGAACAGTAACGGGTTGGAATTTTTGTGGAATTTCTAGAAAACTAATTTTCAAACAGCTATAACTCTCTCATCTCAAATCCAAATTGAATAATTATTTTAGCTTAATTCATATAAAATCATCATCTAGATACTGTAGAAATTTCATGCATTTTTTAGCACTTTATATTTCTTTCCTTTTCTCGATGTTTATTCGATATTGTTGTTTTGTAGATTCCGAAGCTATTGACATTAACTCGTACGCCACTAAAAGCGAGCAATTAATCTACCAGTAAGGCAAGCATCATTTGAACTTTATTTTGCGTCATATTGATCCCATTTTTGATAAGTACTATTTTGAAATGCAATGTTAATTGCTTGGATGCTATTTCGGTATATCAATATTTTTGTGATTTGTAGTTAGTTATATACAAATCTTGTTGTCATCCTTGATAAACTCCAATACACATATATGCTTAGGAATAGATGGATGTGATGATGTTCTTTTGTGTATTGAGTGCTTAGCAATGCAAGTCTAGATTATACATTAGTACGGTTGACAGGATTAACCCGTCGATCGTGGGAAACACCCCACTCTTATCAATTATAAATTTTGGTCCAGATCGTCGCATTTGGTTATTTTGAGTATAAATTTTGTTGTTTCAACTAGTTTTGGTTTGGACAAGAGGTTGCTAGTGATGGTGCCTTCGTGCACGAGATCCGGTATGTGGTTGATTTGTCCGGACCGCTAAGGACTGAGCCATGGGCTATCATTCCAAGTAACTTTCGTGCTACCACACACGGGGTGGGAGACGCTTGTCAAGTAGGGGGAATGTTTTGATTGGGTTGGGTCTTAGGTGGTTTCTAGTTATGTGAGGACATTTGTGTTTCATCATTTGTTCGTATGAACCGATACAATTTTCTATAATGTGTATGGGAGCACTATTTTTTTTATTTACATTGTATCAATATATCCAACATAACTTGTGAGCTCGCTTAGCAAGTGCTATCCGTCGTTTGTGCTAAGTTTGGGGTTCATCTTGCAAGGGGGACTTGGCTCAATACCACTTTCTTGCCGAAAAGTACCAAATCTCAACATCCCCGGCCGACGCACGATAGGAAGTGTGTTTATTTAGGTGGCTTACGGGCTAGTCGAGTCGTGTGGGTAAAATAGTACTCCCCTGCAGGGATCAAACTATTCGAATAGTCGTGTCCATGGTTATGGACAACACTTGGTTTTGGGATACGTCATCGCTAGACTTTTCAATTAAAATTTGTGGTTACAACTTGGTATTCGGCATGAACGGGTGTTCATGCATTTTAGTATATCAAAGTGGGCTACCACTTTGTTATTTGTTTGATTCATTTGTTTATAAATGTATTCCTTTATCACATGCTCTACTTCTCCTTCAAATCTGGTCTTGAAATGGCAATTGAAAAACTAGTATATGTAGGTTAAAAATTATTGTGTCTTTCATAAAACTAAAGCCACTAATGCTATTCTTTGATTGAACATTATGCATAACTAATTTTACCTTTGTGTAAATCTTATGAGTACATTTTGTACTCAACCCGCTTGCTCCAATTACAGGTCAAGATGAGCTTCCAATCGATGAGTTCGCTAGCGCTGACTTTTGCGACGCTAATGAATAGTGCTATTATTTGACTTCCAGTCAGTTGCCTCGGGCTATGGTGTTGGAAATATGCCGTAGAGGCAATCATAGAGATGATGATATTTCATTATGTTCATGATTTTGATAATATGTTATTGTGTTCCTTCAATGAATCATTTGTTATAGATCAATAAGTATGTGACTTGTTGGTGAAACTCTTTAACTTATATGATGTCATTCTAAATGTATCCCTGGTCGGAGGTTACTGGTCAGAACACTAGTGATTCTATGACTAGCACATGTATTGATTGATGACCTGGTTTCACCGGTCATGGATATGGGGATATCGAATCAACAATGTGAGCACATGTTAGAGAACATGGGGTTGGATAGACCCATCATTCAGACACTATTGAGATTAATATGAATCTTTGTGTTATAGTTGGTCTCAAGTAATGATGATCAGCATGGTTCCCTACATGTGTAATAGCACTCTTAGGGGTTGCCAAATGCTACTCGTAACTGGGTAGTTATAAAGGTAGCTTTCGGGTATGCTATGAAACATGCGGAGGATGTGATTTGGTTGAGATGGGATTTGCCCTCCTTGCATAACAGGAGAGATGTCTCTGGGACCCTCGTGGTGATCGGATAAAGAAAGTGTATGGCCATGCCACTAGTGGTCGAAGTGTCGACCACATGAAGTTATCCGACACTCGATCGAGAAACTATTGAACAGTCCATGGATGACACATCATCTCACCTGGAGTTCAACTAGACATCGTGAGGTAAAGGGAGAATGCATGGGTAGGTCGCTTAGTTCGACTAGTTACGGACTAGTCGTATAGAGATACGAGCTGGTCGTAGATTGGTCAAACGTAATCACAGAATGGTAAGGACCTGTTCGTAAGGAGTTACGAACTGGTCGGGACCTAATATGATCTAGTCGTATGGAGATACGAACTGATCGTAAGTGATGAGGATCTGATCATATATTATATTACATCAAGGTTCGTCCGATATATTCTATGTGCATTTGGGAATCGTTATGTGCTGCTAGGCACCGCTGACGACTGGTGGTCGGAAAAGAGTTTCTGAGTCATAACCAATTACGTATGAACCTGTGGGGTCGCACACTTAAAGGGCAAGTATCTGTTTTTGGATGGTGATCCGAATTCGTATAGGCCTCGAGTTCCTAATGGGCATGGGGTGAGGGTGACGTGAGGATGATCTTTGGAAGAACTCTCGAGACCCTAATAGCCACGCCTTCTCAACCACGCTGCCAGTGTTAGCACTCAGTTCGTGGTGATCCTGCCCCGTACGTGTGGATACCTCGGAGGTGTTGTTGCGAAGCATCAGCACTGGGACGATCAGCAACTCGTGACGTTCACTGGACTCGGAAGAGCAGACGCGCGACGAGTACGACCACTTGAAGGAGGAGACGCGTCGTGAGTACGACTACGACTGCATCAACTCGCTACAACGACTCTACTTCCGCTACGAGTCGGCGCGTCTAGCGGTAATCTCATGATCTATTACTTGTGGTGGTTCCTTAGTTGCGCGGTAATTTTTGTTTGTGCTATAGCCTTGCCGCGTTAACCTTCAGCGGTATCAGAGCCATGCCATCTAGTTCTAGATTTGGATTGGTCAGGTGCAGAAGATACCCCAGCACTCGACGAAGGATGAGCAGGAACTGCCACTGGTGGAGCAAATGACGGTGTCGCAGACGGTGCGGGGTTCCAGTAGAACCCGGTGGTGGCACCGCATGAACGCCGCAGAGAAACCCAACCGTAAGGGTATCGGGTGTGGCGCGCCATCGGTGTTTGGGTGAACCCGATGAGTAACTACCAAGATGCCGCAGAGCGCACTCCCATTTGATGATGCACACCGGGTTCTTCACGACATCGTCATCTTGTGGCTCGACCGCCACAATGGCGATAATCCCGTGAAGGAACACTCGGAGGCACGGTGATTGTCACCACACTTGAAGCATATCATTCCTCGGCACAGGCTGGGCGCAAAGGCGACAGTAGTATCTTTGCGCAGACAAGCGACATGCCTCTGCTGGCCAGAACGCGCAGACGACTGAGAGCGCTGACCTCCCTGAAATCTCTTAGAAGTGGGTCGCTGAGAAGACCCACCTCCACCACCGAAGCTCCTCTTGTGTCCACTGTCTGATCCTCCAGTAGAGGTAAAGCTACTAGGAGTCTGCCTCTCCCTAGTAAGTTCCCACTCCAACTCCATACCCTTGGCCTGATCGACCACACTGTTGAAGTCAAGCAAGTTGGTCGCCCCCAGGACGTGGCGATACTCAGGGTTCAGTCCCCTACGAAACCTCTTTGCCTTTTCTCGATCATTGCCAGCCACAGCTGGCACAAAGCGGACTGAGTTGTTGAATCCCGCCTCATAGCCCGCTACAGACAGCTTCCCCTAAACGAAGGTCGTCAGCGAATGTTCCATCCTCTCAAGGAAGGAATCAGGGTAAAACTTAGCCCTGAATTGCTCCAAGAAATCCTCCCAAGTGACTGGTCCCTGCAGTGGAATCTTGGCTGATAGAACTCCCTCCCATCGATATCACTTTGGCCCTTGGTTGAAAGGCCACAAACGCGCTTCGCTACCGAGGTCATCTCAAAACACCAAACCGCCTCTCCATGTACGAAGCTCGCTTTTGCTCGCATCGGGTGCCCGCTCCATCAAAGGTATCGAGACAAAGGGACATCCACTCCCGGAGGCTCATTTTAGCCTTAGCAGGAGCTGGTACCGCCACCAGAGCAACATCGGGTGCACCCGCAGCCGGAGGGGCTGCCTGCACCTGCTGACGGAGCTGTTGAACTTCCCTCTGAAGTTCCTGAAGTAGAGCGGCCTGGGCTTCGGCAACGGGCCGAGCGGCGGATGCAACCTCCTCAGCCACCCCGCCAACCCCTCTTCGGCCGGGGATGAGGATGCAACCGAACCACATCCACGACCACGACCACGGCCCGCACCACGTCCACACCCTCTACCTCTCGCCATTCTGAATTCCAAAGATAAAAAGCTATCCACTTAACATTAGAGCAAACAAACACAATATCATAACAAATCAGTACAACCATCTCAATGAAACAAATCAGAATAGCAGATGCAATGATTTTTTCCATTCCCACCTACTGTGCACAGTGTGTCAATTTAATTTTCCTTCCTAGCTACCACGGATCTGAAGCCCGCTATGATACCAACTGTAACACCCTAGACCAACCTAAGCCTGGAATGCTACCACACTAGCATAACTACAAATTAAACAAAGACATTTCTTTCTAATTTTCGGCAGAACCTCCTTTGAATTACTAACCATCCTGAAGTCCACACAACGAACAATAATAATAAGCAATTATCCAAACACACAGTTTAAAACATAATCATAAGAGTAACATCCATAATACGCTATCCAACTCCAACAGAATTTATCCAAGACGTAAAGCGTAATGAAACAAATATCTAGCAATTTATTCAAAATCTGAGTTATCGCTCAAATAGTTTATTCAGCGAAAAGTTTGTTTGTGCCAATGTGCGACCAAGCTTAATTCTACTCCCTCCCATGTATGCCGTCCACAAACAAAGTACCTAAAAACACAACATCAACAAGAGTGAGTACAAAACTCAGCAAAGTACAATTAGTAAGACAATAACATATGCAACTGTAACCATCAACATCCATCCATAATTCTTAATAATAGACATGTCACATGCTTATGCGATGCAAACTGTTCAAATGCACTTTTCTTTCTCTCTTTTGCATATACCAGTATTGCAGAGTATGCATCCGTCGATGCATACCCATGCTTGTGCCTTCTAGCACAGGGACCACGGCCCATACTCCACAAGTATGGGGACCAAAAGCCCGTCATATTCATGACGGGGACCTCAATCAATGCTTGGCCACCACGTGACCAAGCCTCCAATATGATGGCATGATGCACATGTGCAGAACTTTAAATCATCATACAGAAATAAGAATTACTTGTACCTCTAGCATTCATAATCATTGACATTCATAGCATTCTAGCTTCTATGAATAGTGCAAAATTATCATAATGTAACAGCATGAATAATCGCTCATAAATAGTCTACCACAAACTGTACTTGCCTTTTTCCCGTGACGAGGCGCGAGGACGCAGGGATGGTGCCTCTACTCCGGAACTCCGCCTCCTACACAAGAATTGTGCAAACAATAAATACGCTGAGAAAAAGGACTCCGATTACGCCCCTCAACCCAAATCCTCGAGACCTAGGGCACGAATAGAGGTTCTACCCAATTCCCCCAGCAGTCTAGCATAAAACTTCCAGGGACAGCAGTACTAAAAACATCGTAACTTTCACTACGAAACTCGGAATAGGGTGATCTTGGTCTCTCTGGAACCAGGACAAAACCATCTACGAAAACCTAGTTGGAAAAATCTCCTGATTTGGTGTCCTACTAATTCTTGTGTGCAGGTAAAGTTTCTGTCTCTGCAAGTCTGACAGTCAGGAAACAGTGGCGGTAAAAATTCCATAACTTTTGATTGCCAACTCTAACAATTATGTTCTTTATCAACTTGGAAATCTTACTAAATTATCTACAACATTCATTTTGGGTGCCCTTTCTGATTCGGCCTCTAAATAATTCATAATGGCCAGACAAGATAATCCGCCAATTCTCGTTAGCTCTCCTGGACAGTTATAGTAAAACTACCATAACTCCTAAACCGTAAGTCCAAATTAGATGATCTTGGTGCCTGAAGAAATAGAAAACCGAGGGCTACAACGTTTTAAGAGGTTATCAGATCAGAAAATGTACATATCTTACTCAAAACTGACGAGCAACAGCGCTGAAGAAAACCGATCTGCTACCTCCTCTTGGCCGGCCCTCCAACGGTGGTCTCCTCGCCTTTCCTCCAATGGACCGCAGTAAGAAGCTTCGCCTGGGAGGGAGGTGGTGCTTCTGGGGAGGTGGTGGCGCAGGGGAGGTGCAATGGGGAGAGGGGGTGGTGGCTATGGGGGGGAAGAGGGGAGAGTGGGGGGGGGGGCGGCTAGGGTTTGGGGTGCCCCCCTCTCTTGGCCGGCCTCCCCTCTTGGGCCTCTTGGGCCGTGGCCCGACGCCGCGGCCCAGGTTGGCGAAATTTTATAGATAACGCCTTTTTTCAGAAAAATTCCATTCTTTTTTGTCGAACCCGGGAACGAAGGATCCCGAATTCTCTGTGTTCATACACTAGTCCAGGATTTCCAGTGTACACAGTCACAAAAATGTTATCACAAACATATCCAGCGTGTATATTTAATAAGCATAGAGTTTATTACAACTGGGGCCGGAGGCCAAATAAAACATTAAGCGGAAGCAAAATATAATGGTAAGCCACACGATACGCCACAGGCAATCGTCTGGAGGTCGCTGCCTAATCGTCCTGCTCCTCACCTTCTGGATAGCAGTCTTCTCCTGAATAATAATATTCAGCAAGAGTGAGCACTACAACTGTGCTCGCAAATTACACCCAATACAGAATTTAGAATGCATGCATAAGTTATTCAAAGGAAGGTTATAGGGTTTATTTGCATAAATCAGCATTTTTGGTTTAAATAGTTATACTAAGTTTCAAGGCACATTTTCATTTCATAACTAAAATCAGATTTAAAATTTATCATTTTATAGTGGATAACCTCCATATGAAACATGGTGAAGGATACCCTCCTATCACAAGGCTACCCGCCCAATTTACCACAAGGATTAACCATCCTCAAATCATGTCCAAAGTTATTTTAAAACCAAAAACAAATCTAACTTAGAGTGGCTTTGCTCAAGATGTCCGTGAATGGACACGGCTATTCGAATAGATTTACACTGCAGAGGTCGCATAACTTTACCCACACGAGATAATTTGCCCGTTATGTCGGCCAATACACGCTTCCTTAGGCGTGTGACTAGGCAATTATCACAAGGCGTTTCCAATGCATTACCTCAATACCAATATGCCCGCTAAGGTTTCACTTCCATTAGGCTAACCACCTGCCGGAAGCCCCCTCTTGCGCCAAGTGGGAATAAAGTCTAACCGACACCCACACAACAAAAATGGCATAAACAATAATGAGGTAAGACAAATTATTAAGCCCCTGGTTCGCCCATACAGAACATGTGGTAGTACGGTGGAGCTTTTGCAAGATGCGGCTCAAAGGCCGGTCCTTAATCCACTTGGGCAACTTTCAATAAAAACCCTGGGTCTCAGTCCTAACCAGACAGGCCCGTGCATAAACCTGCACCCACCAACGGTCCATGTTTGCCCAAGTACAAACCATTTTCTTTTATTTTTATAATTTTCAAAGACATTTGCAAAAGTCCACCATGACAAAGCAATGTCATAGGCTTTTTATCAATTTATGAAATTTTGGCTAAATTCTCCCAAAGTCAAATATTTCATGGTCTAAGCATTTGCTATGCATATATTTATTTTTAAATTCATTTGACTAAGGTTACAAGGAATTGATAATACAACAATCAAATTTGGCTATACAAAGGAATTGGAATAATTAAATATTTAAAACAGGAATTTAAAATAATTAAATACAATTATGCATGCAATAATAATTTAAAACAGGAATTAAATAATTTTAAATATTGGGGCAAAATGGTCAATGGTGTAACTTGCCTTGCTCAAATTCCTGGTATTCTACTTCTTCAATAGGGTCAAGCTCTCCGGAGTCGTCAAAATCTATACGCGAAAATAATCCAAATTCAAATAGAATTCAAAAGAACTCAAATAAATTCAAATGAAAATTCAAATTAACTCCAAATTACATAATTTTGGTTTAGTTAGCTAGATCTTGATTTTATACAAATTTAGAAATTTGAATCACCTAAATCGGAGTTTGTATGAAGAAATACGAGCTCCTGGAAGTTTAAAACCTAAATTAAATCCTAAAATCAGAATTTCCGATTTTCCCGAATTAAATTTCTAAAGGAAAATATCTTTATTGCGCCAGCTGACGTCAGCAGTACTGTGCACCGAGACTGACAAGTGGCCCCGCACAGTATGGACTGAGTCCACAGCGAGGCACAAGTCCACGGTGGACTCGGTGCACGCAATAGTCTGAAGAAGCGGGTTGTCTTTGGCGCTGCTTCTTGTTGGCACCACACGGCGCTGACTTGGCTGCCACGCACGCGAAAACGGTGAGGTGGCGCTGAGGTGGCTGACCACGTCGGCGCCAGAGAGAGGAGGCGCCGGTTCCAATGGTATGCCGTGAGCGGCCGGCGAGAGCCGGTGAGGTGCGCAATGCAGATAGAGGGGAGGACGCCGGTTCGAGGCGCTAGCTGGCGACGCGAGGGCGTGGCCGGAAGATGGTCGGCGGCAGAGGCGCGGTGAGATTCGATCGTTGGCGCGAAGTAGCTCGGCGGCGCCCGAGCGCGGAGTGCGCACGAGTTCGCGATCTTGGCGGTTTGGTGCGATGAGGCGGCGGAGGTTCACCCATGGCGGCGCTAGAGGCGATGGAGCACTGCTCGGCGCGAGAGAGAGACCAAATGCGGCGATCGGGGCGAGGAGGTGTGGAGAGTTGGGGCAAAAGCTTGAGGGAGGAGAGGCGCTGGTGCTCCCTTTATAGGGCGAGGCGAGGCCGGAGATGGAGATCGTGGCGAGGTGGCGCCGCCGTTTATGAGGTGAGCGGCGGCGGCAAGCACGGGTTTTAAGGCGAGTAAAGCGGGAACGAACGCGGTGGAGCGGCGCTTTCATTGCGCGTGATGGCAAGAGAAATGGGGAGGAATCACGGAGTGAAGAGCTCCAGTGAGGCTTTAATGGCGGCAGGGCGACGATCGCGGAGAAGACGCGCGAGGAAGACGACGTGCGGCAAAGGGCCCACCCGTCCGCCGAGACAGAGGCGGAGAGAGGGCGCGGCGGATTGATTGTCGGCCGTTCGATTTTGATCGACGCCGCGCTTCAGCGCGCTGGGAGAGTTGGGCGAGGCAGCGCGCGACAAAGGTCGGGCCGCCCGATCTTATGTGAAGAATTTTAAATTCTTTTTAAATTTATTTAATTCCAGAAATTCAAATAGGCTTTAGAAAATAGTAAATGAAGTCCAAAAATTTTGAGAAAATTCACAGAAATTCTATGAGGCATTCTGGACTTAAATAAAATAATTCCAACTTTTAGTTAGTAATAGATTTTGCACATAAATTCTTTTAGCCTTAATATACTTTAGGGAAAAGCTTTTAAAATTTCCAGAAAATCCACAAAAATTATTGATGTTTTATTTTCAACTGAAATTGAAATTTTTGGGCTGTTACATTTTACTTTGGTTTTCTCCCCTGGCTTCCTTTCTAATTACCCGATTAAGTTTCGGGGTATTACAATTTCTACAATCAAGAGGAGGGCAAAGTGTTTGTTGCCCGAAATGGTGTCTTTTTGGAGAAAGAGTTTCTTTCAAAAGGAGTTAGTAGGAGAAAGATGCAACTCGAAGAAGTTCGGGAACCATCTGAAAGTGTTTCAACTCCTACTGAACCTCTACAGGATGAACAAAGTGTTGTTGAACCGGTAGATGAGACATCAGCCCCACGTAGATCTAAAAGGCCGCGTCAATTGCCTATAAGGTATGGGCATGACGTATTATTGGTGAATAATGGTGAGCCTAAAACTTATAAGGAAACGATGATGGACCCAGACTCTGAGAAATAGCTTAGAGCCATGAAGTCCGAGATATACTCCATGAGTATCAATCAGGTTTGGAACCTGGTCAAGCCTCTTGACGGTGTTAAAACCATTGAGTGCAAATGGATCTATAAGAAAAAGATTGATATGGATGGAAATGTTCACATTCATAAAGCTCGACTTGTCGCAAAGGGGTTTCGATAAGTTCAAGGAGTTGACTACGATGAGTCTTTCTCACCAGTAGCGATGCTTAAATCTATTCGAATCATTCTAGCTATTGCTTTGATATATGACAGATGGATGTCAAAACGGCTTTCCTTAATGGAAACCTAAGTGAGGATATGTTCATGACACAGCCTGAATGTTTTGTCGATCCAAAGAATGCTAGTAAAGTGTGCAAACTTCAGAAATCCATTTATGGGTTGAAGCAAGCATCTCGGAGTTGGAATCTGCATTTTGATGAGGAAATCAAAAGGTTTGGTTTCGTCAAAAATAAAGAAGAACATTGTGTTTACATGAAGGTTAGTGGGAGCGCACTTGTAATCCTAATCTTATATGTGGATGACATATTATTGATTGGGAATGACATTCCTATGCTGCAATCCGTTAAGGTATCATTGAAAAATAGTTTTGTCTATGAAAGACCTAGGAGAGGCAGCATATATCTTGGGTACAAAGATCTATAGAGATAGATCAAGAAGGCTAATTGGATTAAGCCAAAGTACTTACATTGACAAGGTGTTGAATAGGTTCAACATGCATGATGCCAAGAAAGGGTTCTTGCCTATGTCACATGGCATAAATCTTAGCAAGAATTAGTGTTCTTCGACTACTGATGAGCGAGACCGTATGAATAGCATTCCATATGTTTCGGCCATTGGATCTATTATGTATGCCATGGTTTGTACCCGATAGGATGTATAGTATGCTCTAAGTGTTACGGCGGATACCAGTGATCCGGTGAAGGTCCTTTGGGCGATTGTGAAAAACATTCTTAAGTACATAAGAAGGACTAAGGATGTGTTCCTCGTTTATGGCAGTGATGAAGAGCTCATTGTAAAGGGTTACACCGATGCAAGCTTCCAAACCGACAAAGATGATTATCGTTCGCAATCTGGTTTTGTATTCATTTTGAATGGAGGAGCAGTGAGCACTACTACAGAAAAGGTTATCACAGACGGTTTTTGAACCGTCTGAAATTTTATGTCTGAGATAACAGGCGGTTATCACGGACAGTTGAAAAACCGTCGTGATAAGTCTTATCACAGACGGTTCCAACCACGAACCGTGATTATGCATTATCACAGACGGTTTGTAATTGGAACCGTATGTGATTATGCATTATCACAGACGGTTCCAGCCACGAACTTTCAACCGTTTGTGATAAGTCTTATCACAGACGGTTCCAACCACGAACAAATGCAGTGATTATGCATTATCACGAGCGGTTTGTAATTGGAAATGTCGTGATTATGCATTATCACGAGCGGTTCCGACCACGAATATGCGTGATAATGCATAATCACAGACGGTTCCAACTACAAACTGTCTATGATAATGCATAATCACAGAAGGTTCCAACTACGAACCGTCTGTGATTCTGTAGTATCACAAACGGTTCGTGGTTGGAACCGTCTGTGATAAGTCCTTAAACCTAATTAATTTTTATCGTATTTTCAGCTAGCCTCAGGAATTGCTAGCCATGCCCTCTGAAAACTAGCAAGTAGAAACATGTCACAGATAATTGTTGACAACTCAAAGTGATCATTTAACTCAAAATCAATTACAAAAGAATGTTTCAAGTATATATTGTCGCTAGAGTTACAAATTGAATTACAACTAGTCAAAGTGAATTACAATATTGAATCAATTGTTTCGAGGTCGTTCATCGGTGTCGACGGCGTGAAACTCTCCGTTGGTGTTAACTATGTCTGCCTTGATGAAGCCACAGAGCTCCCCTCGAATGTGCATGACCTGGTCCATCTCGAGTGCATTTAAATCTATGTTCAAGCCCTGTCGTTAGCAGGAGTAAAGTAGTAAGCATATATATTTAAATTTATAATTAGGAGATAATTATTACGAGATTGACAAAACTGGGGATCGTTCGTCCTAGAAGCAATCAATAGCTTCATATGATGGCATACGTAGAATGCACATAGGTGATCTCGTTTTTGCTGGCGGCATTGCAAAAATAGAATTAAATATATATGTACAGTCAGTTCGAGACGCAATATTACGGAGTATGATATATGATTATTGTGTTGTAGCGCGTATCGAAAATCGCATCCTGTGAGTCAGTGTGGCGCTCGTTCCCTTGTATAAACCTGCCTCGGCAACATAGCCGATGAACGCCCTACATGATTCAAAAAAGTTATCCTTGTCCATTTCAAACGAAGGAAGACTACAATAGAGTTATGTGCGGAGGAAATGAACATACCTGTCGAGTATTCCTTTAAGAATGGTGAAGTCATGATTTTTGTTGAGTAAAGAATCAAGGTACAATACCATGTTCCTCTTTGGCACAAGAATCAGAAGAATCCAGTGGAACCTACTCGTGTATGTCGCTATAGTCATAAACCTATATTGAAACGTAATTTGTATAGCAAATATTGAAGCACTTACTTCTAGTTGTAGGGCACCATTATGTAGTCCCTGTCGTCGAGCAAGCAATCCCATTTTATGTAATTCTCGACGTAGGATGCGTCTTGGTTGATTGTTTGCTCAGAGACCACGTGTGGGTCGAGGAAACCCACCGGTTCTTTGATTCGATGGGCACGTTTCATAATGTATCTGTACATAAGCAATGAGTTATGATATCTATCGGTATCACGTGAGTGAAGAAATTGATTGCACACACTTACAGTGTCCAGCATCGTAGAAGTGAGGCGTCGAGGGCAGTTACGTTGTATAGGTCAAATAATTCTTCGAAGCCCACGACGAAGTGGCGGGCTCGTGGAGAAAATGCTCCCTCCGTGATCGATGGTGATTCGGTATGACCCCCTTCTCTCGGGTCTTGCACAAGTAACAATCATGCAAAGCTTGACAAGCTACTCCTGAGCTCTTTATTTCTGCGTCGGAGACCAACGGACTTCCGAGTGAGTATTTCACGGGTTTGGGAGGTGCCTTAATGTTCTTCGATTTCGATTTCTCCTTAACGAGGCGGCTGAGGGACGTCTTCCCGTGAGACGCCTCAGGGACCGATATGGTGACACGCTTTTCTTATCGTATGGAGATACGAGCTGGTCGTAGATTGGTCAAACATAATCACTGAATGGTAAGGATCTGGTCGTAAGGAGTTCTTACGGTCGGGACCTATACGATCCGTCGTATGGAGATCGAATCGATCGTAAGTGATGAGGACCTGATCATAGATCATATTACATCAAGGTTCGTCCGATATATTCTATGTGCATTTGGGAATCGTTATGTGCTGCTAGGCACCGCTAACGACTGGTGGTCGAAAAAGAGTTTCCGAGTCATAACCAATTACACATTAACCTGTGGGGTCACACACTTAAAGGGCAAGGATCTCTTTTTGAATGGTGATCTGAATTCGTATAGGCCTCGAGTTCCTAATGGGCCTCAAGGTCGAGACCCATCATGGATGCCTGTATAAAGAGCGACGGTGGCATGGGGTGAGGGTGACGTGAGGATGATCTTTGGAAGAACTCCCAAAACCCTAATAGCCACGCTGCCGGTGCTAGCACTCCAGCGCGTGGTGATCCTGCCCCGTACGTGTGGATACCTCCGAGGTGTTGTTGCGAAGCATCAACACTAGGATGATCCGCAACTCGTGACGTTCACCGGACTCGGAAGAGCAGACGCGTGACGAGTACGACCACTCGAAGGAGGAGACGCGTCGTGAGTACGACTGCGAATGCATCAACTCGCTACAATGACTCTACTTCCGCTACGAGTCGACGCGTGTAGCGGTAATCTCGTGATCTATTACTTTCGGTGGTTCCTTGGTTGCGCAGTAATTTTTGTTTGTGCTATAGTAGCCTTGCCGCGTTACCCTTCATATGGGCACACCATGCTGGACCTTTTGGTTTATTTACATTGCTTCCACTGCTACGTAGTACTTTTAATTGAATTTGGCCGGTCGGCCATCATGTAATACTTGTAGATTTAACTATTATGTTGTATGTCTTTTGGATTATCAATGTATGTTGTTGTATGTTTGTGATTGACGTTGAATGAGAGTATGAGCGTGTTGGTCGCTGATCCTAGGAGCCAACATGGTCTCATACTCGTGGTTGTGAATCCCCTTCTAACTTGTCCAAGTGCGAACTTGGACCGTTTGTAGAACCGATCATCATGTAGTGCTTGCAGAGGAGCAGTGTGCATGATTACCAAGGCTCTAGTTTCTTTCAGGTCCTCTCACTTGGATGGAGTTAGGATGGAATTCATTCACTTGAGACCCTTAGTTATTTCCATAAGACTGGGAAGGCCCCAGTCTTACGGAAATAACCCAGGGGTCCTCACAATAACCGTTATGATGACATTATGAAGTTAAACCAATGTTATGCGTGTAAGTGTCCGACACGAACCCATCTAGTCAAGGAATATTTATGGCACTCTTCTTTAGCAAGACCTATCATTAAAATACATGACTTTGGATGGTGCAGCTAATTGGGAGGGCATCAATTTAACTTAATATTATGTGAGAGAATTTTACTTCTACCATGTTGAAAGCATTTAAAGCAAATTAAATAACATGCATAGAAATAAATGAACAGGAGTGCTAGCGCCGGCGGCGTGGTTGAGGAACGCGTGACTATTAGGGTTTTGGGAATTCTTCAAAAGGATTACTACACCCCTTGCCACCGTCTCTCTATTTATAAGCATCCATAATGGGTCTCAAACTTGAGGCCCATTAGGAATTCGTGGCCTACAAGAATTCGGATCACCATCCAAATCAAATCTTTGCCCTTTAAGTGTGTTACCCTAATCGGTTGTGACTTAGAAACTCTTTTCCGACCACAAGTTGTTAGTGGTACCTAGCAGCACATAACACTTCCCGAACACTCATAGAATATATTGGACGAACCTTAATGCAATATGATCTAAGACCAAGTCCTTATCACTTACGACCAGCTTGCACTTAGTCACGACCAGTCCATACTTAGTTATGACCAGTTTGTAACTCCTTATGACCAGTTGGTGATTACGCTCGACCAGTCTACGTCTAGCTTCAATTAGTCTATGACCAGATTCGACCAGTCTACAACCAACTCGCATCTCCATACGACCAGTTACGATACCATGTTCGACCAATCTACGACCAGCTCTATCTGGTCGAACCGAATGACTTGCTTGTGTATTCTCCCTTTCCCTCACGATATCTGGTTGAACTCCAGGTGAGATAATTTGTCATCCATGGACTGTTCAATACTGTCTCGATCAAGTGTCAAATAACTTCATGTGGTCGACACTTCGACCACTAGTGGCATGGCCATGCACTTTCTATCCGACCACAACGAGGGCCCCAGAGACATCTCTCTTGTTATGTTAGGAGGGAAAAATCCTATATCCGACCAGTCACATTCCTCTGCATGTTTCATAGCATACCTGAAAGCTACATTTATAACCACCCAGTTACGAGTAGCATTTGGCAACCCCTAAGATTGCTATTACACATATAGGAAACCATACCGATCTCAGGTCTAAGTATTATAGATCATCATTGCTTGAGACCAACTAATAACACATAGAATCATAACAATCTCAATAGTGTCTCAAGGTGGGTCTTATCCAATACTATGTTCTCTAACATGTGTCGATATTATTGGTTTGATATCTCCATATCTATGACCTATGAAATATAGTCATCAACCAATACATATGCTAGTCTATTCATATGTGTCCTCATATATTTTCGACTAGGGAACATTTAAGAATAATCATCATAGAAATACAGAGTTTCACAATCAAGTCACATACTTGATAATAAATATTAACAATATTATTCCAGGAACAAAATAACATATTATCCAATGTTATGAACGTAACAAAATATAATCATCTCTCTGATTGCCTCTAAGGCATATTTCCAACAGCAAGTACTCTTCATTTTCTTTCTTTTGTAGGCGTTGTGGTTTGAATATTTTGTAATGGCTTAGCATAGCCTATATGCAATGTTTGTAAGTCATGTAACGCCTAAACCCCCTTAATGTAATGCAACCACTTTTGTCTTTGTTTTGTACTTGTTTCATTTTTCCTCGTTTGGTTCAAGTTCTTCTGTGTGCGCTCTAGAAGGCTAGTACACCCTCATATATCTCCTCTAGTTCTAAGTTAAGTTGTTTCTTCAGTTGCACCAAGGAGAGCAGCCGCCCTAAGACGTGGTGCCTTTGCAGCAGGTCGAGGCAAAGGTTGTGCCCGTGGTTGTGGTTAAGATCTACCTCCTCCACCACCGGCCAACCAGTTAATGACACAAGTCATGCTTCAGAAGACACAGATTCTTCAAGTCTTGCTTGCCAATCAGCAGTCAGGACCGGTTGGCAATCATTCAAAGTTGGCCGACTTCCTCAGAACAAGACCCCTCACCTTTGCTGTCGCAAATGAACCCATGAAAGCTGAAGATTGGCTCAGAGATAATGAGAAGAAGCTTTGTCTCGTCTAATGCTCAGAAGAGGACAAAGTGGACTTTACCACCCATCAGCTAAAAGGAGTCGCCGCTGCTTGGTGGGAGAATTACCTCGCTGCCCGAGGTGGTGAAAGTCTAGTAGCAAATGAAGAAGAAGCAGAAGTAGCAGAAGGAGCAGTAGCACCTGATGCTGAGAATCAGCAAGACCACGTTGCTGCAGAAGAGATTGAGGAAGTGCAGTTAGACGAGATTGAACCCGCAAGTTAGTCAATTCCTTGGGATGAATTCAAGGCGGCTTTCAGAACCAACTATATGCTCGCTGGTACCATGAGGTTGAAAAAAATGAATTCAGAGCTTTGAAGCAGGGTCACATGTCAGTTAACGATTACCTCACTAAGTTCAACCAGCTCGCCCGCTACGATCTCAGTGACGTAGCCGATGAAGAGGAAAAGATCGACCGCTTCCTGGAAGGGATGCGTGAGGACATGAGAGGTCAGCTGATAATTCAGGATTTCTCCAGCTTTCACCAGCTAGTTAACAAAGCCCTCATCTTCGAGAATGAGAAGCAGACGACCGAAGCCAGCCGCAAGAGGAAGATGGCATTCCAGAATCCATAAGGTAACTTTTCGCAGAAGTCAACCTTCCATGGTAGCTCATTGTTCAGACCGTTTGCCGCCTTGCCACAAAAGACTCCAGCTCCAGCCCCGCGTCCTTCACCCCACTGGATAGGCTACAACGGTGAGCCCTATAGCTCATCTTCCCTGCTTTCATTGCGAAGTGAAGGGACACTTCGCCAACTGGTGCTCTCAACGCGAACCCTACCACAGTTCAACCCAAGAGCTCCACCAACCCAAGGCTAGGCGCCAATTTAGAACAAGAGTCATCACACTGCGCAGGCATCAAGGTCTACCCTGACACCAAACCAGGGCCGTGTAAACCATGTCACAGCTGAGGAAGCTTAGGAAGCCACTGGAGTGCTAATGGGTATGTTTTTTGTTAATTCAATACCCGCACAAGTTTTGTTCGATTTTGGAGCTTCGCATTCTTTTATTTCAAGAAAGTTTGTTGGAAGACTTAAGTTGCCAACCTATAAGTTAAAGAGGTCCGTGGTGCTTAGTTCACCCGGTGGATCCTTGTTTGCTACCTCAGTAAGTCCCAGAGTAGAGATTGCTTTGAACTTTTTTGGATTCCTAGGAAGTCTCTTAGTGCTAGAATCCCAAACACTAGACATCATCCTAGGGATGGATTGGTTGACCAGATACCAAGGACTAATAGATAGCGCCAACAGAAAAGCGGTGATTACCAAGAGCCCAGGGACCACAATAAGGGTTAGTGTGGATCGTTCCTCTCCTATGGATCGAGCAATCCACCACCTTGAAGAGTTCTCTCTAGAGACAACAAGAGTAGTCCAAGCTTATCCAGAGATCTTCCCAGAAGAATTGTATGGTATGCCACCAAACAGAGATGTTGAGTTCGTGATCAACTTAAAACCACGGACAGCCCCAATTGAGAAGAGACCATATAGGATGGCTGTTGATGAGCTTGAAGAACTAAAGACTTAGCCTGAGGACCTGCTAGAAAAAGGAGTTATTGGACCTAGCTCATCCCCACGGGGTTCTCCAGTACTCTTTGTGAGGAAGAAGGATGACACCGCTAGATTGTGTGTTGATTACAAAGCCCTCAATGAGGTGATCATCAAAAACAAGGATCCCTTGCCCCGCATTGATGATCTATTCGATCAATTATCAGTTGCAAAAGTTTTCTCCAAGATAGACCTAAGGTCAGGATACCATCAGCTTAAGATCAGAAATGAAGATATCCCTAAAACGACTTTTACCACCCGGTATGGCCTATATGAGTTCACAGTTATGTCGTTTGGCTTGAGCAATGCGCTAGCCTACTTCATGAACCACATGAACAAGGTATTCATGGAATACTTGGACAAGTTTGTTCTCGTGCTCATAGAAGACATTCTGATATACTCTAAGACCATTGAAGAACATGATGAACATCTGCGTTAGGTTCTATAAAAGCTTAAAGAGCATCAGCTTTATGCCAAGTATAGTAAATGTGAATTTTGGCTTCATGAGATCAGTTTCCTCGGACACATTGTATCTGCAGGATGAGTCGCAGTGGATCCATCCAAAGTAGGAGCTGTATTGGATTGGAAGCAGCCTACCTCAGTGATTGAAGTGCGTAGTTTCCTCAACTTGACCGGATACTACCAAAGCTTCATAGAAGGATTTCCAAGCTGTCCAGGCCAATGACCTATCTGCTTAAAAAAGGAAAAGAAGTATGAATGAACAAAAGCTTGTGAAAATAATTTCCAAGAACTAAAGAAGAAATTAACCTATGTGCCAGTGTTAATCCTACTGGACATACATCAGGACTTTGAAGTCTATTGTGACGCTTTGCGCCAAGGTATTGGCTACGTACTTATGCAAGAAGGAAAAGTTGTAGCTTATGCAACAAGACAACACCGTCCCCATGAAGATAACTACCCAACCTATGATTTGGAGTTAGCCGTAGTAGTGCATACCCTAAAGATTTGGTGGCATTACCTGATTGAAAATCATTGTAATATCTTTACACACCACAAGAGTCTCAAGTACATTTTCACTCAAATGGATCTCAACCTCTGACAAAGAAAATTGCTAGAGTTGATTAAAGACTACAATTTAGATGTTCACTACCATCCTAGAAAGGCTAATATAGTAGCCGATACATTGAGCCGTAAACCCTCTGCGGTCATGTCAAGATTCAAGAACACCAACTTTGAGCTCTACAAGGAATTTGAGGCACTCAACCTTGGGATAATAGAGCAAGGCATCATAGCCCTTGGGAAGTATATCCAACTTTAGAAGAGCAAATTAAGGCGCTCAAGAAGGACACCCGAGTCTAGAGATTTAGACACCTCATGTCCAAAGGAAAAGCTCCCATGATGATTGAAGATCCATAAGGAATATTATGGTATGGGAAGCGTCTCTTTGTACCCCACGGAAGAAACTCAAGGATTTGATCTTGAAAGAAGCCCATAGCTCAGCTTATACACTGCACCCAAGCGGCTAAGATGTATCAAGACATGAAGATTCTGTATTGGTGGCTACGAATGAAAAGAGGCATCGCAGTGTTTGTAGCTTGTTGCAATGTGTGCCAGCGAATCTAAGAAGAACATCAAAGACACAGTAGGATTGCTTCAACCACAACAAATCCTTCAATGGAAATGAGAAGAAATTGGAATGCATTTCATTACGGTTCTGCCAAAAATCAAGTTCGAATATGATTCAATATGGGTCATAGTTGACCGATTAACGAAAGTCGCCCATTTCATCTCTGTGAGGACCACCTACAAAGGAGACAAGTTGGCTGTTTTATATATGGCTCGTATTATGTGTCTACATGGAGTACCCAAAAAGGATAGTCTCGGATCGAGGTTTTGAGCTCACCTCGCATTTCTGGGATAGTCTGCATGACACACTTGGAACACATCTTTCTTTCAGCACATCATATCATCCTCGAACTAATGGTTAGATGGAGAGAGTAAACCAGATTCTAGAAGACATGCTTCGAGCTTGTGCCTTGGAATTTACCGTAGACTGGGAGAAATGTCTACCGTATGCAGAATTCGCCTACAACAATAGTTTCCAGTCAAGTTTAAAGATGTCACCTTTTGAAGCACTCTATGGTAGAAAATGCAGAACTCATTTACATTGGTCAGACTCAGGAGAAGGTTATGTCTTTGGACCGGATACCCTCGAGAAAGCAAAAGAGAAAGTTCGGTTGATCCGAGACCGCCTTCAAGCAGCGCAGTCCAGACAAAAGAGTTATGCCGACAATCGTCGAAGGGATTTAACCTTTGAAGTTGGAGATAATGTGTATCTCAAGGTCTCACCACTTCGTGGAACCCGGAGATTCCAAGTGAAAGGCAAGCTAGCGCCAAGATACATCAGCACATTCCCGATCACCACCAAGCATGGAGAAGTAGCCTATCAACTAGAATTACCAGAGGACTTGTGAAAAGTCCATAACGTGTTCCACATCTCTCAACTTAAAAAATATCTCGGAGTACCTGAAGAGCAGACCAAGGTTGAAGCCACCGCACTTTAGAAAGATCTGACTTATCCAGAGCACACGATCAATATCATCAACGTCATGGCGAAGCGAACCAGATGCCAGATCATTCGCCTGTGCAAGGTTCAATGTAGCAACCACTTGGAAAGAGAAGCCACCTGGGAGGGCGAAGACTAGCTGAAGTTGGATTTCCCATCCCTGTTCCCAGAGTTGCTCGAATCTCACGGTCGGGATTCCATTTAAAGAGGGTAGGTTTGTAACAGTCTATTTTTTGGATTATGAATAGTATTTACTTCTGTCTGTTGGTTTTAAAATTTTATTTCAACTTATTTTTTTTTTCAAAATCTGTAGCTTCTACCTCAATTTCAAAACCTCTCTCTTCGGGACCAGCCCATTTTCTTTTCCCTTGGGCCGGCCGTTTCTACCCCTCCCCTAGTCGTAACCCCCTCTTGGCCTTTCTCCCCCGACCTAGCCACCCTTTTGCCTTTGACCACCCGGCCCATCCTCTCATTTCCCCTACCGACCTAGTCAAGCAAGCGCCTCTCCCCTAGTTTTTGGTCGACCAGTCCCATCGACTAGTCTCATCGACCAATCTCAACGACCAATACCATCGCTTGTCTGCCGCCGCGTCAGCGCCACGGCCGCACGCTTGCTCCATCTGGCCCTCTGCCCCTCCTACACATGCCTTTCACTCTAGCACCTCCGTCAACCCATCTGCTCGCCAGCGTCTACTCATATCAGCCCTGCCACCTGCGTCGCCCCTGTCGCTTCCCCCGCTGCTCACGCTTGCCCCGTCCTCTCTCCGACCAGGGCGCCCATGCCACGACCACCTTGGGAACCCGCGCCTTTGAGTCGAAGACGACTCTGCCTTTCCTCCCGCTTGCTATAAAAGGAGCTCAGTGCCTTCCCTTGCCTCCCCTCATCTCCCTTTCGCTACTGGTAAGTGCCCCAGAGAAGAGCCCGTGCAGTCCTCTATTTTCGCCGAGCTCCCCCACTCCCACTCGTGTTACTGTGATTGACCAGTTCGAGCAGCTACCGCACCTCCTTCCAGTTCTCGCCGCACCAGTGTAGCCCTCTTCTACCTAGGTTGATCCGTGCCCAGAGCTTCTTGAAGTGACCCACTCACTCGGTTTCAGTTTTGTGCCACAGGAACCGCCGCCTCTCCTCTTCTTCTTTAGCTCCAGCTGACCACTTCATCACCTCTTGCGCCGTCGCCGACCGCGAGCTCGCTCATCACTGTTCGACCTCCCTCTCGGTCTTTGGAAGCCCCCTTTCTCTGTTCCTGGTTCTCCCTCTTGTCTTTCCGACCTCGCTGAGTAGTCGAAACTCTTTTTTGACCATGTCCATGACTACGTCTACGACCATGTCTATGACTACGGCTGCGACCACTACTAGGTAATCGCGTTGTGCAAACCTCCTTCAAAACACACTGCGTTGTCGAACTCCTTCCGACCACATGCATTCGAAACCCTTTACGATCACATATAGTTGATACCCTTTACGACCACGTGCAATCGGTACCCTTTACGACCACATGTAGTCGATATCCTTTACGACCACGTGTAGTCGATATCCCTTACGACCACATGTAGTCACCATCCTTTACGACCACATGCAGTTGATACCCTTTTCGACCACCTGTAATCGAACCCTTTTCGACAACGTTGTGTAGTCGATACCCTTTTCAACCACCTATTGTCGAACCCTTTTGACCATCGAGAGTCGAACCCTTTCCAACTCGTCGTGTAGTCAATACCCTTTAAGACCACTTGTAGTCGAAACCCCTTCCGACTACGCCTTGTAGTCGAAGCTCCTTCCGACTACGCCCTGTAGTCGAACATCTCTCTAACCGCCTCAGTACTCGAAGCCCGATTATTACGAAAAGAATAGTACTCGAAATAAACAATTACTTGATACAACTTAAGTTAAAATAAATTTTGAAACCAATTGTGTGAAACAAAACTATTCACAATCCAAAATGGATGTTACATTCGGGGCTAGCTGTCGGATGGCATCTGTCCTTGAGGCCGTCGAGTGGCCAATCCGTTGATCTCGGCGTGGCCAAGAAGCGGTGAGTACCCGCCGATCGAGTCTGGTTCAGATCTGAACACGACGACTTCCAAATTGGTGTGATGTTCCATGTTCTTATTTCTCTTCTTTGATTTGCTCTAATCAGTAGGACAATGGTTCTCTTCCCAAATTTGCTTGACTCGGAAAATCGTGGCTCGATTGCAGCGCAGACCTGGCGTGTTAGGTTAAGAGGAGAGAGACGGATTGGGGTCATGGGGCAATGGGCAGGCGGCATGGAGCGATGGAGGCGTGGAGGCGTCGGGTTGAGTTGGGGACACACATGGGGTTTTGTAACCTTTTCAGGTGCGGGGTGGTCCGGACAAGTATACACTCTTGGATTCGGCTATTTGCCGAGTGCCTTAGGCACTCGGCAAAGGCTCCTTGCACTTCGGCAAAGGGCACTCGGAAAAAATTATCGTGAAGCAACCTTTGCCGAGTGCCTTTGTCGGGCACTCGGTAAAGGCTTTGCCGAAATCGAGTCGACACTCGGCAAAGAAAAGACACGATCACGGCGCGCGGCCCGTTGTGACCTCTTTGCCGAGTGCCAACCGTGGCACTCGGCAAAGATTTTTAAATTTTTGAAAATTTCTTTGCCGATAGTCGGATCTCGGCACTCGGCAAATCTTCGACTTTGCCGAGTGCCTTAACCATGGCACTCGGCAAAGTGGAAGATTTGCCGAAAGTGCCTTGACCATCGCACTCGGCAAATCTGGAAGCTTTGCCGAGTGCCGAACCATGGCACTCGGCAAAGTGGAAGATTTGCCGAGTGCCTTGATTTCGCACTTTCGGCAAAATTGGAAAGCGGGGTTTCAACCGCCTACATTCCGGCTTTTGCCGAGTGCCATGGTCATGGCACTTTCGACAAAGGGTCCTTTTGCCGAGTGTTGCACTCGGCAAAGTGACCCAAACCTTGCATTTTTATATATTTTTTACATTCCATCGCGACAAACAAATCCATCCAAACATATATCACATCCATCACATATATATCTCATCCATCACATATATCACATATATAACAATAAGTGCTCAAGTCCATCCAAACAAATCCACAAGTTCATCACAGTCGACAAGTGCATCACAAGTATATCACAAGTCCATCACCAAGTGAACAACAAATGAAAATACAACTACCATTCATCTCGAAGGTGGCCACTGCGATGTGGTGAAGGAAAAGCTCCATCATTCGGAGGCGCATGAGGTGGATTATTGAACCCACTGATTGAGGTGCACAAAGAAGAAGAGATTGCATGTGAGACAAGATTACATTAGATACCTAATCTAGGAAGGTAGAGGTCATACAAGCAAAGCACAAGCGAAAGCAAAAAACTTTCATACTCACAGGAGTAGCTGCAGCTGCAGGACGCGGAGGCGGAGGTGGAGCCAACAGCCCAGCTGGCACAGCAAAGCCCGTATGTTGCCCAAGACCTTGTAGGAACTCCGTAATGTCCGCCAGCCTCTGCGTCTGGGGGCCTGCCGCTCGGCTGCTCGACCTCGGTGGCCGACATCCTCTTTGCTTTCGGCCTCCGGCTCTGACGTTGCCTCATTTCTTGTTCGGTATGGCCTGCAATATTTCACTCCAATGTTTGATAATGCAAAGCTAATTAAGGTGTGTAAAGATCAATGTACGGACGAGTAAAGCAGAATAACCTCGAGTCGTCGACCGGTCTTTGTCTGTGATGCCGTGGGCGTATGGCCGGGCTCTCGCTCGTGCTCCGTGCTCGGATCTGGGAGAGAGATGGAGTAGAGGCCGTGTCGATGAGGCCGTCGCCAAGCCAGAACCGCCCATGCTTCTTGCCTTGTCCCACCCTCATGACGATCTCTCCATCAAAGTCCTGGGTGCTCGGATCATGGTCGGCCCATGGACCGACCTTGCCGCCGGCGATGTACTCAGCGATGCGGGTGTGGGACTTCGGGTTCGTGTACGCCTAGGGCGGGTCCTCGAGTTGAAGGAGGCGTCGGACGTCGCCTTGCCCTTGTGGGCCATACACCATGCCGGAAGTCCGAGCAAGGTGGCCACTATGTGACGCCGATCGCGAGAAAGACGACAAGATAATTAGAAATCGGCGAAATGAGCGTCACAATAGATAAATGAATTCGTGTACCCATGCTTGTTTGTATGCGGAGAATTGCGGTCGCCTTGATGGTGTCTTTGGACCTTGCATCATCAAGCGCGGGCGGGCATCACTTGTGCATCGGAGATACTCCTCCGTGAACCACTTGTCCACGATCATCGCCCAAAGACTCGGGATACGATTGGCACCACCAGGAATCATCTACACGTCATCAAGTATTTAACATATAAGAAGATCAAATTAAGCGACTTAATCTCAAAGCGAATCAATATTAATGTTCTTCATCTACCTCAAGGTCTTGGTCGGTCGTCATGTTTCTTGCGTCTTTCTTGGTGACCTTCTCTCAAGCTTCGACCGTGGTAGGTTACGATGGCTCGGATGCGCACCTCGTGATGCATGTCGGTGATGAGTTTTTACGTGCTTTGGTAGCCACCGTCCGCCGGCCTCAAATCTCTCATCGCATCGAAATAAGTGCGCATACAAGCGCGATGTATCCATTCATTATTTCAAGAAAAGTCCAATGAATGCGATGTATTGAGCAATGTTGTGCGAGGGAGACTTACCCAAAACTCCGCCTTCACCGCGCCGCCTTGTTGGGGTACTCCGCATCGGGGCCGACGGCGTAGTGGTCAAGCGAGTAGGCGGCTCCGCCTTCCGGCGTGACGTGACAATGCCGGGTAGTGTTGCTCGCACGAAGACCCAGATGCCATTGGCGGGCGCGCTACCACCGACACAACCACCCGGTTCTGCACAAGTGATTAAGAAAAATTATTAGTTTCTCTTTTTTTTCAACATATCATATGAAGTAGTGGTGACAACATCTAAAGTTACTTACTTTTGCCCTTCGGGGCGAATCAGCGGACGTCGGTGAGGATCACGGACACGAGGGAGGCTCGCGGGACCTCGCAAGTAGACACTCGAAGAGGAAGAGGAGGAAGCGGAACCCGTGCCTACCGCCTCGTCATCGCCCTCGTCGCCCCCTCCTCCTCGCCCGTCTGCCGAACCGGCTCCTCGTCCAACTCGCCCACGGGCGCCACCTCCTCCTCGGCCGTCTGCCGAACCGGCTCCTCGTCCAACTCGTCCCACGGGCGCCACCTCCTCCAAAGACCTCCTCACGCGGCGTGGGAGGAGACGGCGGCCTCTGCGGCGGCGGTCCTCTTCCTCCTCCTCTGTCCGACCCTCCGCCTCCTCCTCCGCGGGCGTGGTCTGCAGTAAGCGAGGACACGGCCCTCGACGATCGCCCGCCATCTTTGTTCACTCACCGCAATTAAAAAGAATAAGCAAGGCGTAATTAGAAATAGATGCAAAATGAACAAAACATAATTACAAAAACATAGTAATACATGTATTAGAAATAGATGCAAAATGAACAAAACATAATTACAAAAACATAGTATTACATGTATTAGAAATAATCTTCATGATTGGGATTAGTTTGGATCATAGGTCTCGTGATCACTATCAACATTGTCCAAATCATCAACACTATCAGAAGGAGGAATGTTGTCTTCATTGTCATTGCCTAAACGTAATCGCTCAAGCATTTGTAAGTCCTTCACATTTCGCACCTCGTCTCCAGCGTCCTCGTCATCAACCCTTTCATTGTCTACTTCCATTCCTATCGCTTCGGTTAAGTCTATCTCAAACCTCCCTTGTAGCCCCTCTTCTTGAAAGAACTCTCCATCATATGTGTTTGGGTTGAAGTTGTAATCTTCATCGTTTGGGACGGAGTAGTTTACCGTGTGGCGATACCTTGTGCACAATAGCCCAACCCTTAAGATGCTCTTTGTCTTGGCACGCGTATGGCGTATAATAAACCTGGACGGCCTGTTGAGCCACAATGTAGACATCTTTTCCTGGATAGACGGAATCCTGTCGAATCTCGACTAGCCCAAGCTTAGGGGTTCGTCTCGTTACTCCAGGATGAAACCAGTGGCATTTGAATATGACAGGATTAAGAGGTTTGGAACCATAAAATGCAAGTTCGTAGATTTCTTCAATTCTTCCATAATAGTCGAGGCCATCAGTGCCGGGCGTAAAAACTCATTGCTTGTGGTTTTTCGATTGGGCGACTACGCTCGTAGCTTGCCGTGTGAAAGCGATATCCATTCACGTCATAACCGTAACATGACTTGACCCTAACGACACAGCCGTTTGCAACCTGTCTCAACTCGTCACTTATAGACGCATCGGTTTGGGCCTGCAAGCACAAGCAGGATAGATCGTTATATTATTCGAACGTACGATCAACTTGGAATGTCGAACTAAGTACGAGCTAAATTAGATAGTACCTTCTGTTTGAACCAAGAAATGAAATCGGGGCTCCCTGGTCCCGCACCCTGTGAAAGAAGGGTATCAGTTTCCTGCGGGGTAGGATCCCTTGATTCATGCCAGGATTGACGAAGAAATTCCCTGTACCAACGAGAAACAAGGGGTTGGGCGAAGAAACAAGGAGTGACGGCGATTGAAACAAGTTCGTTGAAAACTTACCCAATGAGCACCGCACCTCGACAAGGTTGGTCAACACATATAGCATGATACTGCGCCACTCTTCATTTTTCAATTGCTTAGTGGTCGATGCACTTGCGCTTCCGAGTTGCCCTTGGAAAAGGCTGAGGTTCGATTCATTTTCGCCAGCATTGTAATGAGGGGGTGGATTATAAACGCTAGGAAGGTTCTCGGTGTAGTATTTCTGTGAAGTTTGACACCTCCTCCGAATGTATGCCTCGCAATGGAAGCCTCAATTTTGGCTTTATTTCTATATTTTTGCGAAGAGTCTTGAGACATCTCTCGATTGGATAGCACCAACGGCCTTTGCGGGCCCCCATACGTGCCTCATACGGGAGGTGCACAATCAAATGCTGCATCGCCAAGAAAAAGCCGGGTGGAAAGATCTTCTCCAACTTACAGAGCAACACGGGTGCCACTTTTTCCAAGTCATCAATGACGGTCCGAGATAGCTCCTTGGCACAAAGCTGGCGGAAGAAATAGCTCAACTCTGCCAGCACTTGCCAGACATGCTCAGGGACATAGCCTCGAACCATCGCCGGAAGAAGCCGCTCAATCCATATGTGGTAGTCATGACTCTTCATCCCGTTGATTCGCAGAGTGCCTAAGTTCACTCCCTCTTCAGATTCGCTGCATACCCATCCGGGAACATTAGCGTCTGGATCCATTCAAGTACTTCCCTCCTTTGGTCCTTTTTCAAGACGAAATCGGCCTTAGGCCTTCTCCATGTCTTGCCGCGACTAGGAGGCTGCATCTCTTGATTTGGTCTATCGCATAACGTTGCCAGGTCCACTCTAGCCTTAGGGTTGTCCTTAGACTTTTCAGTGTCCATGAGTGTTGCCCAAAGTGCCTCGGCGACATTCTTTTCAGTGTGCATTACATCAATGTTATGTGGCAGAAGAAGGTCATCGAAATAGGGGAGCCTAGTCAAGCCCGACTTATGAGTCCACATATGTTGCTCACCATATCCCACAAAACCACCTTCTTGATTGGGCACGAGAGCATCTATGTGAGCATGAACCTCGGCACCAGTCATCATCCGCGGTGCGAGTGCATCACTACGACACCTTCGTAAAGTTCTTGATGTCTTGTGCGAATGGATGGTCAAGAGGAGGAATTGAAGATGTCCGTTAACGACGAGTACTTGCCACCCTTGTGCAACCAAATGAACCTCACACCTTCCTTGCATATTGGGCATGGGAACTTCCGTGAACACACGGTAGCAGAATAACCCATACGCCAGAAGTCATGCGGTGAGTAGTGGTACCAAATGTGCATTTTGAAGCTTGTCTTTGTAGCTCGATCGTATGTCCATACCCCTTCGTCCCAAGCACGGACCAATTCATCAAACACGGGCTCCATGAACACACCCATATTACTCCCCGGGTGTCCAGGAATTATCAACGACAAGAATACGTTATGTCGTTGAAAGGAGACGCCGGGGGGGAGATTGAGGGGGATAACGAACACGGGCCAACATGTGTATGGGGCAGCCATCAGTCCATAAGGATTGAACCCATCTGTTGCCAGCGCGACACGTACATTGCGAGCCTCATCTGCTTTCTCACGATGTTTGTCATCAAAGCGGTCCATGCTTCACCATCGGATGGATGTACCATCTTGTCAGGATTGTACCGTTTGCCATTTCTGTGCCATGTCATCTGTTTCGCGGATTCCTCGGTCATGTATAGCCGTTGGATCCTCGGTAGGAACGGAAGGTACCGTAGGATTTTCACGGGGATCGTAAGCTGCCTCTTCTGGCCATCACCAGAGTCTACCTCCAGGTACCTGGAGGATTTACACTTTGGACAGTACTTTGCATCCTTGTGTTCTTTCCTAAATAGGACGCACCGCTTGAACAAGCATGTATCCGCTCATACGGCATCTTAAGTGCACGAAGGAGTTTACGTGACTCGTACATGCTCTTTGGCGAGAATGTGGCCCTCCGAAGGTGGTGCCAATCACGGCCAACATCTTATCGAAGCCTTCTCGACTCGAGTTTAACTCGGACTTCAACCCCATTAAGCGCCCAATGGCATCCAGTTGAGACACCGTTGACCGATCGTGAAGGGGTTTCTGTGCCGAGTCCATCATGTCGTAGAACGCCTGTGCGGCTGCCTCCATCTCCTCCTTCTCACGTCCCTCATCGAACCGTCCTTGGTGAAAGTCATCTAACATATACGCTACCGGCATCGACATCATAAGCCTCGACGCGTGGTCTCACCACCTCCTCTCTCATACGATGGGCTTCACCATGGTGGACCCACGGGTGTAGTCCGCGTAAATCCATTCTTCAAAAGATGTTTACCCATGTCCACCTTGTTTACCCTTTTCCTGTTTCCACATTTCTTTGCAGGACACAAAACTAGACAATGTCCTTTAGCGACCTTGCCAAATGCAGTTCAAGAAAGCATCGGTCTTGTTCATCCATTCCGTGGTGTAATCACTCTGACTTCTCCGGCCCGTGTACATCCAATGACGGTCATCCATGCTCTAACATATCATGGAGTAATATAAGAATCAAATGCATCTACACGATCTTTCTCCTATCTAATAGGTGAAGATAGGTCCTAATCCACTGGGATGCGTAGATGAGGTTAGTTTCTATGCTCTACTCCTATCCGAGACAAATTGGAAGACACCTCATTGTTCTCCAAATACACGTCCTGGCAGGGAGATTGTGTATCCGGAGAACAACAGGGAGATGCTGCCGAAACTCTGTCACGGATCGGAGTAGACCACGGAAACTAACCCCATCTACGCATCCTCGGGCTGTCCAAAAAACGTGGACAATTCGAAACAGATACGGTTATAGATATGCAAAGATCTGCATATTTTCAACCGTATCTCTTTCGAACGGGAGACGCCTAACTAGGTTACGCCTAACCAGAGAATAAACTGGGCATAGAGTAGCTGGCATAGAGTACTTGACAGTACATACGTTACTAATTCTTAATGACACTTAATGTTCAAGTTAGTGTCATACAGTGATAGTAACATAGATTTATTATGAAACATTGTGTATGGGGATCACAACCTTCAGAAGCGACTAAGGTATAGATACAAACATTAAATGCACTCTCAAGGGGAAATTTTACATGCACGAAAATATTATAGATGCAATTAAATGTTAGGACTATATTGTCATCGGTACATGTTTTAAATCGATGTTCTTTTTCTCGATCCTCTCTTGTCATGGTGGATTATTTGATTATATGTGACAACAGAACACATTGTAAGCCTTTGGTTTTCCCCGATACGCTCTGGTATAAAGATGCTACCATAAGTACTATAGTAAAGATTCATTAAGCCAAATGCAATTGTTTGCAAATGATACTATATAAGTACTATATGAAAAGGGCAAATAGTATTCATGCATAATTGGTCTTCGTAATATCTTACTAGTGCTATTTATTTTCTTGTGTAAGGAACAACACTGTTTTCACGGTTTTGACAATACTATTTATTATACCCTATGGCAATCAAGGGCAAGTCAAAGAAATAGCGAATTTATTGCATATGATGAGATCATATGGAATTTATTAAGTTCCATTTCGTGTTTGAATCTGTAAATAAGTGGAATGCTTCGATGCATTCGCATTGTTGCTTGGCCTATGTATTCTATAGTCATCTCATTAGCATCAGTGTTATGCTTGTGCTCTAGAATTCTTCTTTGCCTGTGAATTGTGAGTTTACTTTATAAATTAGAATCCTTGATGGTGTATTTCATTTGTATGTTTTAAAGGGTCATGATTCATTGGGCCTCTGCATTACTCCACCTTTTGGCACTTGGTGGTTCATTAGTAATCATCCATTTGCTAAGCATCCGCATTGCACCCGGAGTGAACTAACCGCCCTAATATTCACAACAAAATTAATTCATCGCTTAAGATTGTAATGTGCCACTATCTGTATCTATTGCAAAAATTCTTTCATTGTATTCCACTATCCCAATCATGCTATCCTATTAATACATTCCAAACAGATTTATGAAAGTCGCTTTACATCGGAACATCGCTTTCGAGAAAGGATTGCATATAGGACATTTGAGTGGAGATTTAATTCAACAGATGTTGTCCTAACTTACCATGAGTAAGTTTATGCTAACCTACCAAGATGGAGTAGTTGCTTCATTTTCCGATTACATGCCTTGTGAGTTTGGAACTGTTTCAAGATGGCAACAAATCTACATTGAACTGCTTTAAATTTCTCAAATAGTTGCTCTGCTTGCTCTTGACTAATATATATGATGCATCTTTCATATTAGAAATTCTTATTATCACATATTTTGTAATTCTGTGTTTACTTGGTTCTACAAAACAATTGGAAGCAAGCCTAAACATTCATCAAAGTTTTTATATGTTGCAAGAGTTACTTCTTTGAGTCGCGTGTAAGCGTATGATGACATCGAAGCTTGGTGTATCTAGAATATCTCCTTTTGCCTTTCTATGCTAATCTCATTCCTTCATTTTTTCGGGATAGATGTGCACACAAACTTGCTATCTTTATTGGAAAAAAACATCCGAGTCCTAGCCCTTGGAAGGACCAACTTACACCATATCGAATACGTAATTGCGTGATCTCAAAATGTTCATTCAAAAGTCCGCTAAGGTATTGTGGTCAAGTTACCATGCGTCTGTCATGATTATTAAAATTTGCTCTACATTTTCATAAGACAATGACTTCTTTAAGCGTGTTGTAGGAATCGAGTCACCATACCGCTTGTAATGCAGATCGAAGCATTCCACTTATTAAAATGGAGGTTAGCTAGATTAGAAATGAAGTCTTAATTAACTAGTCTTATATTTCCCATCATGCCTTAGTTTCTAATCATCATTTGCTAACTAATAGTGGGAGATACGAAAGCTTCAGTATTTGCTCCGATCTACTGACCACTAAATGAATGAGAACTTCTTCACACAATCACACATATATAATGAGCTAATGCATGTAAAAGTTTTCCAAGTCTGTACATGTCAATGCTGTGGTTGATGCTTCTGAATTCGGAGGCACAAAAACAGTTAAATTTTCTGCAGAAATTCATACGTAGTTTTCAGAGTACGTGTTAAATTTTCAGTAGGAAGGTTATACTTCCTCTCTCTGTATATCTGTAGAACTATTTTGATGAATCTGACATATCAAAACTATGCATCGGTTGTTACCTACGGACGGCCGGCGGAGGGAGGACAACGGGCGGGGGGCCAATCGGCGGGGGAGGACGACCGGTGGGCGGCGGCGCTGGCGCGGAGCGGCGAGGCGGTGCTTGGCGTGCGGGCGCTGAGCGAGCGCGGCGGCGCTAGTGCGGCGCGGCGGCGGCGGCGGTGTGCGCTGTATGTTGCGTGGCGGTGTGCGCGTGTGCGTGTGTGCGGGGCGGGCGGCGTGTGGGTTAAAACCCTATTTGCCGAGTGCCCGATCCGCACTCGGCAAAGAGGCCTTTGCCGAGTGCCCCGATCCGCACTCGGCAAAGGCCTTTGCCGAGTGCCCCGATCCGCACTCGGCAAATAGGGTTTTTTTAAAACCCCTATAAAATTATTTGTCGGGTGTCATTTTTTGACACTCGGCAAAGATCTCCTTGCCGAGTGTCATTTGTCGACACTCGGCAAAGATCTCCTTTGCCGAAAGTGTCATTTTTGACACTCGGCAAACCATATTTTTTTTCCAGTTTTGACCTCCAAACTTTTTCTGCAGTCCCCATACAATACCTGGTACTCCATGTTCCAATGTGGCATATTTCTCGGACTTGTTCTATATTTCTTTAATTTATTTCAATTAATTGAATTTTCTTGGATAATTCAAATTATAACTGCTAGTCATTCGAATAATGAAAAAAAAATGAATGAAAAAATGATATTCATGTTATTTAGTATAATGTCAGGCCGTAACCAGGAACAGACCACCAATTTCGAGCATCTTGTTCACGAAACAAGACCACGAACTTGCGGTCGAGTTGTTTTTAAATTGTATAAAAAGCAAACGAAGTCCGAAAATCATGAAACTTGGGAAGATATCATGATATCATATGTGGAGGCTGTGATAAAAATTTGAGAAGGTTTCGCGCAAGTTGTCACGTAGGATGCTTGCAAACCGAAGAATCTCCGAAGAAGTTGTCACGTATTCTTTTGTTTTTCTAAGGTTTGCAAGCATCGTACGTGACAGCGTGCTCGAAAATTTTTCAAATTTTTTCCATGGCATACGCATACGATACGGTGACAACTCGACAAGTTTCATGATTTTCGGAATTCGTTCGCATTTTATACAATTAAAAAACCACTCCCACGCAAGTTGGCGGCGTTGCTCATGAAAGCACGTTGATCGAAATTTCGAGGCAGTTCCTGGATTTAGCCTAAATTTACACAAAGAAACAACGATAACATTTTTTGAACGAATGTAATCCATCATTCGATGCACCTGCAGTTCAAACTTACATTTTCTGAAAAAATTCAACAAAACAAAATAAACTATAGAAATATGCCAAAAGGTAATGAAAATGTCCCAAATTTAAACATGTTGTTTGTGGTAGTGTACTAAAGCTTCAAAAAAAAATTGGTGGCAAAAAACCAAAAAAAAAAAAAATTAGTTTGCCGAGTGCCAAGTTTTGGCACTCGGCAAAATACATTCTTTGCCGAGTGCCAAACGGGGGGCACTCGGCAAAGAGGACGCCGCTGGATGCCGTTAGGCCTCCACCAATCTTTGCCGAGTGTCTACCTTTGCCGAGTGCCTGGCACTTGGCAAAGACAGTCTTTGCCGAGTGCCATATTTTGCCGAGTGCGGCGCTCGGCAAAGCAGGTCTTTGCCGAGTGCCCGCAATTTGGCACTCGGCAAAGATTTATTCCACTCGGCAAATCACATGTTTCCCGTAGTGATATATGTTCATAGATATGCTCGTGCACTAGATACTTCCCCTTTTTTTAATGTGCTAATCGCTAGCTCCGTAACTGCGTCCTGATTGTGTATATTCACAACTTAAATACATAAAATGTCAATCCGGTTGGAGCATTGCATCGACCATGCTACAAGACATGTACCTCATGACCGGTGAGAAGAAGAAAAACCTCGTTGGTTAAGCAAAGTCCTTGAAACGTCTTGTGCTTCCCTCTACCATTCTTCGCTTGTTTGGCCGATCATTCCATTCATATCCTTAGAATTGCGGGGTTAAAAGTGTTTACATAGTCATGCGTATTTGTCCACAGACCACACATCGAGCTACAATCACTACTACAAAAGAGGCTATAGCAGACGGCCCATCACGCAGCGGTTCCTTTGGAACCGTCTCGTGTTGGGTCCGTCTCGGCTATGTTTTGGCGCGGCGGGCCTATCACGAGCGGTTCTATTTCGTAACCGCTGCGCGATAATTGATTATCACGAGCGGTTACGAAATAGAACCGTGCATGTAACATCCGAGCGGTTCTATTTCGTAAATGCAGCGATATCGCGACGATTACGGAAATAGAACCGCTGCAGGATGTTACGAGCAGTTCTATTTCGTAAGCAAATGCGTGATATTACCTATCACGCACGGTTCGAAATAGAACCGCTGTGAGCGATTCTGTGCTTCATATAAATTGAGCCGAGACATCCCTCAGCCGCACTGCGCTGTGTCTACCACTTCCCTTCCCTACCCTAGCTCCTCACTGCGCTGGGTATACCGCTCCAGGCGCCACTTCCCTGCCCTAGCTCCTCCAACCTGCGCCACTTCCCTGCCCTAGCTCCTCACTGCGCTGTGTCTACCGCTCCAGGCGCCACTTCCCTGCCCTAGCTCCTCCAACCTGCGGCTCCTCCTCTAATACTGGTACGAGCACATGATCTTGCACCGTCAATGTTGGAATAAATAATATTGGCCCTGCAAATCTTAGTTTTGAAACCTTATAACTAATGAACTAAAATTTGACTTAGGAGTGGTAACTTAATAAAATTGAATTAGGTCTAATAATCACTAAAATTTGAGTTAGGATAATTAATTGGCTTAAAAAAATAAAATTTACGGTTCCGGTATTTTAGGTTAATAAGTGTTGTATGAGGTGATGCCTATATTTGGGTTGCATGATTGTTCAATTGAGATAGATATCGGTGTCGAGAGGTAGGGATCATGGTTGTGGCCGTAGGCATGGCTACGCTATGCCACCGCGTGTGGTACATAACTAGTGAAGAGTTTTCTTTCAATAACCTTAGATGCAAATGTTGGAGAATGAGTTTATATTGCACATTTTCGTTTGCTATAAATTAATCGCTAATCAATTTGACACTAATTTGTTACATGCGTAGTGTAGATGGATCGAAACTGGATGTACGGTGTGAACCGTGTGAGTCAAGATTACATTAATGGCGTGGTTGCTTTTAGAAGAGCCGCTGAGCAGGATATGTTGAAGAAGGGGATAAATTTTATGTACTGTCCGTGCATTGATTGCGGTAATCTGAAGATGTTTAACAACGCGGCGCAGATCGAGGCGCACTTGATTCAAGGGTTTCAAAAAGGGTATACATGTTGGACCAGTCACGGTGAAGAGCAGATTATACTAGAAGTTAATAATGACGACATCGCCGAGAAAGTCAACGATTTGCCGGATGTGGACTGTGCTTTTGATGAGGATAGGGGGCACGATGACAATCTGGATCAGATGCTACGCGATGCAGAAGAGAACTACGGTGAGAGAGAGTTTTGTAAATTCGAGGGCTTAAGGGAGGACTCGGTGAGACCTTTGTTCCCTGGCTGCAAGCCGGAATACACAAGGTTGTCAACCGTGCTTGAACTGCTGAAATTGAAGGCAAGCAATAGTTGGTCCGATAAGAGTTTCACGGCGTTGTTAGGTCTCCTAGCGGACATCCTTCCGAAGGGAAACGTGTTGCCCAGCACCACCTATCAAGCAAAGAAGGTTATTTGCCCATTGGGAATGGAAGTAGAAAGAATACATGCATGTCCGAACGATTGTATCCTCTACCGTAAAGAGTATGCAGACATGCATAATTGTCCCGTGTGCAAAGCATCCCGATACAAGCGTCAAAATACTGCTAAGGTGAAGCAAGGACCTCCTGCTAAGATGTTGTGGTATCTGCCTGTAATCCCACGTTTGAAGCGTTTATTTGCGAACCCAAAGGAGGCAAGATTGCTGCGTTGGCACTCAGAGGAGCGTAAGAGAGATGGAAAGCTAAGACACCCTGCTGATTCTGCCCAGTGGAGAAACTTCGATCGGAGCTTCGAAGAGTTCGGTGCGGAACCGAGGAACATAAGGTTAGGGTTGAGTACGGATGGAATGAATCCTTTCGGTAACATGAGCAGCCGACATAGCATCTGGCCCGTGAATCTATGTATGTACAACCTTCCTCCTTGGCTCTGTATGAAGCGGAAGTACATTTTGATGTCACTACTTATCCAAGGGCCGAAGCAACCTGGGAATGATATTGATGTGTACCTAGCACCATTGCTGGAAGATCTTGTGACACTGTGGAACGAAGGGGTACAGGTATGGGATGCATACAAGCGAAACACTCACCCCACGGACTCGCATCACTGGTGATGCAGCGGCTAAATCCGGCGCAATGGGAGGCGGAGGAGGAGAATCTATTTCCGATATCACACACCGCGTTCCGTGCACTGGTTAAAAGTGAGGGCAAAGTCTCATCGATGGCGTCACTTTCCCAAACCCGCGGACCGGAAGTGTCCCAACGTGTGGTAAATATGTCGAACTACCTACTTGTTTATAAGTCCATAACTTCATAGTGACTATAATAACATGATGACCTCTTGCGGCGTGAATTGATTGCCCAAACTTCGAAGGCTCCTTCCAAGAACACAGGAGAAGGATATACTATCTACGGCCCTAGGAAACAAGGAGCACCTGGTCGCACGCGAGGCAAGGGGTTAACGTACCTTGGGTACATGGATTCGCAGACGACTACTTCATGTATAGAAGTAGGAAGAGATCCAAGGCCGAGTACGACAATCGGTTGGAACTGCTTAAGGCAGAATTTCAAGGCCAGATAGCAAGTTTGCAGGATCAATCGAATCAAGTACTCGCAACGATGCCGCAAGCCGCCTCGTTATTGCGGGAACAAGTCCTCGACATCGGAGTAGTGTCGCGTCCACGCATAATTTTGAACATGACGACGACCAATTACCGATAGACCGCATCAAGGTAATGTACATCTATGGAATGCACCAAAGATAGACCTATAGGGCGCCTTAGCTAATTGCGATCGTTTTGTAGGAGCCGACGGCTGCAAGCTCCAGCGAGGTTAGTTGGGTCCATTCCTATTGAGGGCGGGGATGGTGCATCCATACCAGAAGGAGCGATGCAAAGACGGTGTCCAGTGGCGCATGGTTACGCAAGGGTGGAGGTGGACATGGTACATCAACATTTCATGGCCGCCCCGCAGACATTCGCGAACGAAGAGATCACAACACTAGGGATGCCGTACGATTTTATCCGGTGGCCCAAGGCGGACATCGTCCCGACCCAGAAGATGCCGCAATCTCGACAGACCATTCCTCTCCAACGGAATCCTCCATGACTCCACCTCATATTTCGCCTCGAAGGCCACCTCGCCGGTTCCGTGGAGAAGACGCGAAGGAACAACAAAAGCGTGCTACCGTATCGGTTCCCGAGTCATCTCGCAGAAGACGCGCCAATCGTTAAGGCCAAATCGAAATCGGCGAACATTAAGCCGCCTCCCAAGTCCCGAAGCACGGAAGTACTCCATCGGAAAACCGTTGTACCCTAACGCACAATTAGCCCACGCTGGATTTGCTTGTCGGGCTTTGCATGCTCGGTACTTGCGAATACCGCAAAGAAGGGTGCGATCATGGAATCACCGTCGCATACAAGGATGAGCATTTCTTCAAGCGGTCGGGCAACCGTGGTGGGCTTCAACGACTTATTCAACCTATTCAATCTCGAAGCCCTCGGCGCCTCGCTTCTACGATGTTGGACATCGTAAGTGTGTACAATCAAGTTCTACATTCATGTAATACCGATAAATATCGCAACTCATTGCTTATGTATAGATACATGATGAAAAATGCGGGAAGGGCGAGAACGATGGGTTTCCTCGACCCACACGTGGTATCTATGCAAACCATCCAAGCGCAGACGCGACCTTCGCCGAGAACTATATAACGACGGCATTGCTTCTTGAATCGCAAGGACTACATATCGGTGCCCTACAACCGTGGGTAAGTGCTTCACTATTTGCTATTCAAATTTCATTTGTACTTAGGTTTAATAGTTATAGCGACATACATGAGTAGGTACCACTGGATCCTTTTAGTCATTATACCCAAGAGGAACAACGTGATATATCTTGATTCCCTAGTCGAAGCGATCACGACTTGGCGTGCAAGGAATACTCGACAAGTATGATCATTTCCTCCATACATAACTCTATTGTAGTCTTCCTTCGTTTGAAATGCCCGAGGATAACTTTTTTCAATTATGTAGTTCGTTCATCTCCTATGTTAGCCAACAAGGAAGATCTGAGTGGATCCAAATACCAACTAACACAGGGGACGAAATTTTGAGACGCGCTACAACACAATAATCCTATATATATCATACTTCATAAAAATGTGTCTTCAACTGACTATACGTACATATGTAATTCTATTTTTGCGGTCTTGACAAAAAAATGATGAGCTATGTGCATTCTACGCTTGCCATCATATCAAGAAATCATTAGTGCTAAGATGAAGAATCAGGAGGTTTGTCAATCTCGAAATAACTTTTTTGTAATTGTAAATTCAAATATATATCCTTACCATTTTTTCTTGACCTAGCGGCAGGGTTTGATAATAGATTTACATGGACTCGTTGCGCAAGAGCTCGTGGAAGTTCGAGGGCAGCTATGCACCTTTATCATGACAGAAATAGTTAACAAAGGAGAGTTTCACTCCATCGCCGACCCAGAGATTCACGCTAACAATTGACTTAATTGTAATCCAATTGTACAACTATAGCAAAAATACTTCAACAAATTCGATCTTTATTAATTTATTTTGAGTAATGGTCAATTTGAGTTGTCAACAATTGATTCTCTGTGATGTATCTGTTTTTTGTACATGCTTGTTTTCAGAGGGCATGGCTAGCAATTCCTGAGGCTGGCCAAAAAACAGCAAACAATGTAGCTAGGGTCGCTCAGTACCACAGACGGTTTTATGTTGAAACCGTCTGTGAAGGCTATTACCACAGACGGTTTCAACATAAAACCGTCTGTGGTAATAGCCTTCACAGACGGTTTTTAAAGTAAACTGTCTGTGATACTAGACATATCACAGACGGTTTACTTTAAAAAACCGTCTATGATAAGTGGTTATCACAGGCGGTTTTTAAAGTAAACCGTCCGTGATAAGTGGTTATCACAGACGGTTTACGTTAAAAACCGTCTGTGATAAGTGTTATCACAGACGGTTTTGAACCGTCTGTGGTAATCGCTGTTATCATGAGACGAATAAATATAGACGGTTCGGAAACCGTCTGTGATGACGGTTCCGAACCGTCTGTGATGACGTGTTCTGTAGTAGTGAATGTCATTCCAATCTTTCTAGGACAAAATGGAGTAGGCCTCATTTGTTCATCAGAATTAAGGTTTGCAAATATGTGAAACTTAGAAATTAATCATGGATACCCAACATTCTCTTTCGCAATGCGAAGGCGTAGTGTAGTCTTGTCTAGTCTACATACACCATGGCTTGCCACGAGACTTGGAGCGACGGCGTACTTGCAGCTCTCTTCACTTGGTGGACAGCTTTGGTAAACTATTCCGATGATGCTTTCATTATCCTTTACGTACCACCGATCATGGCAACCACCATTATGTGCTTAGAATATATATAATTCCAGCAAATATAAGCGGCATTACTGCTTTATTACCACATCTCCCCCCAAGCACGACCCATGATTAGTTGTGCTAAACAGCTAGACGCCTGGATCCAATGGATGCTTTTGATAAACCCAAAAGCTAGCCAACTGCTGACTATCACGTACTGCCTCTACAAACCCAAGCTAGCTCCTGTTGATCCAAACAAACAATCCGTAACCCAAAATAATTGAAGGCACAAAATGACTAAAACAACATCTCCTATACGATACAGCAAACACGGGGACTCACTAGTCACTACATATGGAAGGCACGGATCCTGATTCTCCGCTTTTATTGCAGAGAACACTGTATAAATAGTAGTTTCAGCCCCATGTGAACAGGAAACAATATGTATGTATTGTAGCAATTTTACTGTTCCCTTTGGTACCGTAACGCTTGATCTAGACTGTTCATTTTGGATCGTACGATAGGAACAATACCCTAATGCTACTAAGTGTGGATCCTCTACAATTTTCTCTTCAATGCAGAGGATCTGTTTCCAAAAGGCAATGATTAATTGATAAAAACCAAGCAACAGGAAACTAGCTAGGGGGCAACTGGCAAACAATGTGTAACCTCGGCCCATTCTTGTGCCGCAGTGCACAATCTCCGTAATTGTGGAAACCACCCCCCTCAGGGTTTGTTTAGTTAGAGATGGATTAAACCCAATCCTTTCAAATTGAAAAGAATTTTAGTTCAAAATTTCTATAAATCCAATGGTATTGAGTCGTATCACAATGTACCCAAACAAGCTCTTTGAGTGCGTTTGGTTCGCCGAATTTGTAACATCTTGTTTTTTGGTTTGTGAATATATAGTATTTGTTTTGTCAGTTGGTTTCAAAAATTTATTTCAACTTAAATTGTATTTTCAAAATCTGTAGTTTCTACCTCAATTTCAAAACCTCTCTTTTCGATTTTCGGACCCAGCCCATTTTCCTTCCCCTTGGGCCGGCTGTGTTCCTCTCCTCCTGGTCGTAGGCCACATCCTCTCAGCCTTTCTCCCCGGCCAAGCCTTCTTTTTCCCTTAGGCCCAGCTTCCCTCCCATGCCCTTCTTCTCTCCCTTCCTGTCACCCACGACCGGTCAGTGCCCTCCCCTAGGCTTATATCGACCAATCCCATCGACGACCAATCCCATCGACCAGTCCCATCGCCTGTCCTGCCGCCGCGTTAGCGCCACAGAAGCGCACCTGCCACCACCTCCTCCCCTCCACCCGCCTTTGACTCCAGCGCCTCCATCGCCCCGTCTCATCTACAGCATCTACTCGTGTTGGCCCCGCCACCTGCGTCGCCCGCCCATGTTGTCGCTCCTGTTGCTTCCCTGCTGCGCATGCCTGTCCCGTCCTCTCCGACCAGGGCACCCATGCCACGACCACCTCGGTAACCCACGTGGCCCCGAGTCGACGACGACTTTGCCTCCTCCGCTCCTGGCTATAAGAAGCCTGGAGCCTGTCTTGCTCCTCCCCGCGTCTCTCTTTTCCTTCTAGTAAGTGACCCAAGAGAAGAACCCGAGCAACCCTTTCCCCTCAGAGCTTCCCCACACCCACTCGAGCTGTAGTAACTGCCCGAAGTCGCGAGCTCTGAGTTCGAGCAGCCACCGTGCCTCCATCCGGTTCTCGCCACACCAGTGTAGCCCTCTTCTGCCCGCATTGATTCATGCCCCAAAGCTCCTCGAGGCTGTCCCCTCACTGGGTTCCAGCTTTGTGTCGCAGGAACTATCGTTTCTCCTCTTCTCCTTTAGTTCCGTTCGACCACTTTGCTACCGTCTCCTTCGTCGCCAACCGCGAGCTCCCCCATCGCCATTCGACCTAGTCCGACCTCCCTCTCAGTCTTGGTAAGCCCCCTTTCTTCGTGCTCGGTTCTCCCTCTTGCCTTTCCAACCGCGTCGAGCAGTCGAAACTCCTTTTCGACCATGTCTACGACTATGGCTATGACCACGACCACGACCAAGCACTCGCGTTGTCGAAAACTCCTTCAGACCAAACTACGTTGTTGATCTCCCTACGACCATGTCATGTTGTCAAACCTCCTTCAGACCACACTGCGTTGTCGAACTCCTTCCGACCACACCGCGTTGTTGAACCTCCTTCAGACCGCACCGACCACATGTAGCCTGATACCCTTTATGACCACATGTATTCGATGCCCTTTTCGACCACCTGTAGTTGATACTCTTTACGACCATATGTAGTCGATACCCTTTTCGACGACATGTAGCTAATATCCTTTACGACCACTTGTAGTCAAACTCGTTTTGACTACGTCTTGTAGTCATAGCTCCTTTCAACTACGTCTTGTAGTTGTAGTCCCTTTCGACTTCGTCTTGTAGTCATAGCTCCTTTTGGCTATGTCTTATACTCGAAACTCCTTCCGTTTACGTCCTGTAGCCGAACCTCTCTCTGACCGCGTTAACTCTTAGCCAGCAGTACTCAACACAAATAGTACTCAAAGCCACGAAGACTAAATAAACAATACTCAACACTAAGCAGTACCCGTGCCGGTACTTCAAATGATCAGTTATTTGAAACAAGCGATTCAAGCCAGCAAAGATTCAAGCCAGCAGATTTTAAAAGCGAATAGTACTCGGAACCGGCACTACCCGAAGCCATAACATCAGAAGCTCCGTTCTCCTCCGTTATAACTCTGATTCTAGCGAATTTTGTTTCCAAATTTGTCTAAATTCAAGGCCTTGCTAATGGCACTAGTCTTATTTTATTTGGATTTCATTTGTTATTTTATAAGTATTTATTTGTTCTCTTTGCCTATTTATTCTTTTCCGGTGCGTTCACCCGAGTAGAGTTCGAAGACGCGGGAGATCTCCAGTTTGAGCAGGTGCGGGATTTTCAAGACTCTCTCACCTTCACTCCAGGCGAGTCAACACTTTGATCATTTTGAACCTACATTTTATACAAATTATATTCCTTTAAATTACCAAAATTGCATGCTTTAGCAAATGTATGTTAAACCTTAAGGTAGGTAAATATTCATTTGATGATTAATTAATTATTATACCATCCTTTGGCAATTGAATCCATTATTCCATATCACTATAGTAAAAATATGGTAATTACTACCTACGTCGCTCGCCCAAGTCGTCGCCCGGTCGCTTACCCCGCTGCGCGCGCCTGCCCTGTCCCCTCTAACTAGGGCACCCATGCCACGACCACCTAGAGAACCCGCATGCCTCTGAGTCAAAGACGACTCTGCCTTTCTTCCCGCTGGCCATAAAAGGAGCTCAAAGCCTTCCCTAGCCTCCCCTCGTCTCCCCTTCGCTTCTGGTAAGTGCCCCAGTGAAGAGCCTGAGCAGTCCTTTGTTTTCTCCGAGCTACCCCACTCCCGCTCGTGCTGCAGTGGTTGCCCAAAGCCCCGAGCTCTGAGTTCGACCAGCCACCGCGCCTCCTCCTGGTTCTCGTCGCACGAGTGCAGCCCTCTTCTACCTGCGTTGATTCGTTCCCAGAGCTTCTTGGAGCGATCCCCTCACTCGGTTTCAGTTTTCTGACACAAGAACCATTGCCTATCCTATTCTCCTTCAGCTCTAAACCACCACTTCATCGCCGTCTCCTTCATCGCCGACCATAAGCTCCCCCATCGTCGTTTGACCTCCTCTGATCTCCCTCTAGGTCTTGGTAAGCCCCCTTTCTCCATGCCCGGTTCTCCCTCTTGTCTTTCCAACCTCGCCGAGCGTCGAAACTCCTTTTCGACCATGTCTATGACTACATCTACAACCATATCTACGACTACGGCTACGTGTCGAAATCTCCTTTAGACCATTCTGCGTTGTCAAACTCCTTCCAACTACTCTTTACGACCACAAGTAGTCGATAACTCTTTACGACCACATGTATTCGATACCCTTTACGAACACCTGTAGTCGAAACCCCTACCAACTACATCTTGTAGTCGAAGCTCCTTCCACTATGTCTAGTAGTCGAACCTCTCTCTGACCGTGTTAGTACTCGAAGCCAATAATACTCAAAATAAACAGTACTCGACATGAACAGTACCCGAAGCCAGTGGTACTTGGAACGACAAGTACTCGAAGCCAATAGTACTTGAAATGAATAGTACTTAGAACCGACAGTACTCAATGCCAGAACTTCAGAAGCTCCATTCTCCTCCGTTATAACTCCGATTCCAGTGTTTTTTGCTTCTAAATTAGCCTAAATTCAAGGCCTTGCTGATGGCACTAGTCTTATTTGTTTTGGAGTTCATTTGTTATTTCATTAGTATTTATTTGTTCTCTTTTCCCGTTTATTCTTTTCCAGTGCGTTCGTTTGAGTAGAGTTCGAAGATGCGGGAGATCTCCAGTTTGATCAAGCGTAGGATTTTAAAGACTCTCTCACCTTCACTCCAGGTGAGTCAACACTTTGATCATTTTGAACCTACATTTTACACAAATTATATTCCTTTAAATTACCAAAAATGCATGCTTTAATTCTATAAGCAGATGTATGTTAAGCCCTCAGGTAGTTAAATACCCATTTGATGATTAATTAATTATTACATCACCCTTTCGCAATTGAATCCATTATTCCAAGTCACCCTAGTAACTATATGGTAATTATTAATTATACATTGTACTTAAGCGACATGCTAGTCTTGCTTAAGTACTGGTGTATTAAATGCCCCAATCATCATCTTTTAATCATAAAAGTGGTTTGGACAGTCATTGTGGGTATATGACTGAAATGTTGTGATAATATATTTTGTTCCCCAAAAATCCTATTAAATTGTTGTTATATCATCTAGGCGGATGGTATGGTGGTGGGTGTCATCGGAACACGAGAGTGGTTGGTATGTAGTATGAACCACCTGGATGGATTAAGGACTTAATCTTGTCATGACATCCCGTGTAAAAACAAGTACAACCACAAGTCTATAAAGTACAATTTAGCTTATTAAATTTGTTAAACTCTAAATGTCATCTTGCTAGCGGGGTAGCCGGATCGTGCTAGCACTGGACACGGTCTGGCTTGAATGGGACACCAATGCAAGGTGAAGTTGCCAACCGCGCTAGACGTTGTATGTAATCCCACTACGCTAGTTGCTGAGGTGAACGTCTAGCACAACTTATAGGCGTGGCCCATATGGGTGAGATGACAAAAGAGGTAAGATATTTTGAAAGGTTACTGTGACGATCGCTCAACTACATGACTAAGGAATCATGTTGGGCAACGAGTATGATTGTCTCTTGTGGTACAATGTACAACCTCTGCAGAGTCTACACTATTTAAACCACCGTGCCTATGGTCAAAGGTGGACATGACAACTTAACTTCAGTTAGTTCTATTTATAAAAATTTGTGGATAAGATGATTAAAGTGTCAGCTTGATCACCTAGCCTGAGATGTGGATTTTTCCTGGGTTATTGTACCCAGTGATGTTAATAGGTGGACGTAGCCATAATCAAAATAAGCATAAGGTGGAAGTAACCTCTGCTATTATAAATATTGCACAATATCTCTTTAATAAAATGAGCTTTGGTCAAATTGCTAAGTCATAGGAATTTCTAAATACTGTAGTTGAAAATGTTGCTTTGAGCAAATAGAAGAACTCGAGCCATCCTTGTTAAGCCTTGTATGTATTATTACTGCATGATGTGTGTTGGCTCACGAGCATGGATGTTGTGCTCATCCTCACTCCTTTCCCCAAAACATCAGAAGTAGGAAATCAAGGAGATTATACCTACTACGAGGATCCAGACGTTGAAGGCCTAGAAGATGATGAAGAGTAGTGTAGTTCTTTTAGACTATGTCTCACCTCAGTCTAGCTGACTCTGTTGGTGCCTATGTGCATCCAATATTATCCAAGTCTTCGGTTAATATCGGACGCACGCGGGTTTTTCCAGTCGCTTACCTGTGGAGAGATGTGCTCTACCCCCTTTTGCTTCAGCTGTCGCTTCCGCTTTTATGTAATGTATGCATTTGACCTGTGCGGCCCTATTGTAAAACTCGACCCGATGCGGTCTATGTCACTCTGATGTTTTGTAATATAATGGTTTATTCAATTTACATCGTGTATGAAATGATTAAGTTATGTATTTGTGAGTGGTAGCTACTAATATAGGGAATAGCATAATACTTTCACAGAGGATTTGTATTGGTGAAATCCGGGTACGATAGAGCAAGTATCAAAGCATACGACTGTAGGAGTCTTAGTTAGACTGGGCGTGCCTAAGGACTTGAGTCTTAGTTGCAAAAACTAAGAAAAGCTGTAGCGTCCCGTTTTTTTGGAGTTTTTGAAAATTTTAAAAGAGAACCATTTGTTTCTATTTGCCAAAAGCTTAATTTGAAATTTCAGAAAATTCAATTGCAGTTTAATATGAGTTAATCAAACTTCAATTAAATTAAAGTTGGTTTAATTGAATTTTCTGGAATTTAAAATCAAAATTATTATTTTAAGGATTTTCTTGGATTTATTGGATTTTAGAAATTTATTTTCATTTTACCCGAAATTAAAAATTAATTTATTTGCAAAAGAAAAAGAAAATTTAAAGTTAAAAGTATTTTTATTATGTCTAGAATAATTTAAGGAATTTCTGTGAATTTTTCTAGAATTTTTGGAGTCTATTTGCTATTTTCTAAATTGCTTTTTGATTTGTTTGAATTTCTAAAATCAAAAATGTATTTTAAATCCTTTTACTGTTCTTGGGCCGAATCTCTCCCGGCCCAATCACTATTTCCCGCCTCCGGCCCATTCCCGCGCCGTCCCGGCCCGCTCTCTCCGCGCGCGCCCTCGCTCCCCACCGTCCGATCCCCATCCCGCGGTCCCCGATCGGCCAAGGCCGCTCTTTCTTCTTGTTGGACCGTAAAGGCGACTAGAGGGGGTGAATAGGAGCACGCTCACTTTTCACAAATTATGAACTCAATACAATTTAACTCCGGTAGCTATTAGAAAGCTATGAAGATCAATATACCAAGACAAATGGAAGACTAATATTGAATTCAATTAAACCCTAAGCAATATAACAAAATCAACTAAGATTACAAGACTCACAAAGACAGGCGGTCGATCGTTATACTCAACCGGTCGGACCGATTCTTGGGCGATCGACCGGCGTTATCTTTGGCGGTCGGACCGCTCCAAAATCGGATCGACCGGTGATGACGGGCGATCGACCGGCCGACTCGTAACCGATCTGCGCGATAAAATCACCGATGACGGTTGCAATTAGGTGAAACTTTTGATTCTCAACTCCAATCTTTATGAAACTTTGCACACACCTTCTATATGCTATTGAGGACCTATTCCAATCGAATATTATGATAATTCTTGGAACGATCTTGAGCAATTGTCAATTGATTAACGAAGGTCTAAAAGGGCAAGAACGAAAACTTGATCCTAAAGCTTGTTCGTGAGAGATTGATGATCAAGATGATGCTAGATAGATTCACACATATCACAGCAAGCTAATTCACGTGAAAGAATCAATCACAAACTCGCGGATCAAAGAAAGCCCTAAAATCACCAAATTGAAAGCAAGAACGAAAAGAGACTTATCTCAAGCAAACCTTGCATAGATTGATTTCGTGATTGTTTTTGGATTACATCCACACCATCATGGATCGATGGACAATCAAAGATCATGAAATTCTCCACAAACCATCAAGAGCCCTTGCCTCCACCTCAACTCCCTAAAGACAATTAGGGTTTTGAAACATAAAAGGAGAGAGAGAGGTGCGACCACCATCTCCTCCTATTTATAGTGGAGGCCTAAAACTCTTAGGGTTTGACTTAATTGGGCTCCGTTAAGGCCCACTAACAAGCGGGTCACACACGCACGCGCCATAAGCGCCGTCTTTAACCTTTTGACCTAAACCGCTTCACCATGCGTCATGGATTCGCCAATAGGTCACCCTTGTCCATCTTGTGTCACGCTTGAGTCGTTGACCTCACCCGCATCGTCGATCGCTCGGACCTCAACTCTTCAAGTCTAGTCCCGATTCTCCTCGCCGTTGACCGTCGTTGACCACCAAGCTACCGCACAACCACGGACAAGAAAACACGAATTCGGGAACAAGTTCTTCACAACTTGACCCATGTTAGTCAAAACATGCATCATGCAAATCATATGACATGAAACCAATGACTTTGAGCTAACAAAACAACATCGCCACGGTTGGCCGACGTTCAAGTAGTTCGGGTCGACCGCTCGGGTGAGCGGTCGGACCGCCATGGCGGTCGGACCGCTCCTCGTGAGCGGTCGGACCGCCTTAGACTTAGCCAAATTCAAGCTCCCAAAATCCAAACCTTCGGAAACTTTAAACCAATAGAACTTTTCACCGAGGCTCCAAAAATCATGAGACCAAGTGCATTGGGATCCCTTACTTGTCTACAACACCTATTTTTGGCCCGGCTCGATTTGAACACTTTTGGTCATCGCCGGTCCGATCGCCCCAGATGGCGGTCCGACCGATATGGGACCGTCGGACCATTGTCAAGGACCGGTCGGACCGCCTGAGCGAGAAGCTCAGAACTTTGTCGAAAACGCGTGAAACGACAAACCGTAAACGCCATTGCCAATTGTCACATCATCCTAAGATCGGAGCATATCCCCATGAAATCCACAATCTCCCCTTGATGAACACATTGGCAATTATCCGAAAAATGTAAGTAAGAGGTTTGAAAACGAGTTTACTCGCAGTTTTAGACAAAGGCACAACTTGGTCCATAAGCAAGAAAAAGCAATGAAAATGACCAAGCTGGCATCAGAATAGTATAGGTATGTGAGACAAAGCAAAAATAAGCATAAAAACTTTAATTTCCAGAAACGGGTCAAAATTCTCACATGAGGTCCATATGAATAAACAATTGTTCAATTGACCTATGATCATTGTGAGTATAAAAGAATGCAATTCAAGTTCAGAATATTCAATAAGACAATAAGAATGCAACTCAAGAACTACCCCTCACTATGATCATCAAATTTCAAATTTTCGTTTCTCCCTTTGTATAAACTTCTCCCCCAATCTTCTCATTAACACATCTTCTCCAAATAAGAGTAGCAAAGAAATATTACACATCTTCTCCCAAAGAAATATTACACATCTTCTCCCAAAGAAATATCTTTTCATTTAACACATCTTCTCCCCCTTTGACAATGGATTCATCAAGGAATCACGCCTTCCTCTCATCCAGGAATAACAAATAGAGAATAAAGAAAGAAGCAGAAACAAAAGAAGCATAAAGAGGAATATGCATGAAGTGCAATGGAGTGGCTTCAATTTTTGTATTTTTCAATTTTTTGATTACAAGAAGCTTTGGAGATTACCCAAAAGAACAAGCTAGTATCTCGAATAATGCACAAACAGCATATCAAGCCTGACAGCGCTAGCAAGATCATGGTAAGACATATATATCAAAGCTAAGCACAAAGGCTCAAAAGTAAAGCGAGAGATTTGATCAATTTAAGCAACGCTTCAAATTCAAACAAGTTCATCAACAGGATCCTAAAGTGAAATTGGCCATGTCAAATGTCAAAGTGAGATCAAAAATCTAACAAAGACCACAAGAAGAGTCAATCAAGTCCCGTATTGAATCATTTTGCTCAATATTTTGTAAACGCCCATTTGTCAACATTTTCTCATTTGCATTGAATATTGAAGTTGACTAATGATCTAACTTAGTGACAAGATCTGGACTAGGAGCCATCCACAAACTCATCCTAAGCTTGACCAAAAGTTGATTAAAGGTATATCTTAGTAAAGAAGATCCTGGACTAGGAGCCATCCACAAACTCTTTCTAAGCTTCTACAAGGCGACAAATCTTGAGGTTCATGTCATTTCGACAAGCGGTCCCCATGAGATCGTCGGTTCATCAAACTATCTCCAAGTTCATGTCATTTGACAAGCGGTCTCGTAAGAATAGTTTGGCACAATTTAAGCATAAGACAATCTTGATTTTCATTTTTCACAAGAGCGCTTTTAGAATCTCAAGAACACAAAAGCTCAAGTAATGGTCAATTTTAGATCAAAGAGCTAACAAAGCAATTGGACAGGCCAATGTCACAAGAGGAGCACTAATTACGCAACTCGCTAAAACATCCACAAATTGCAATTTCTTAGTTTGAGTTGTTTAAAAGGTTCTAGCTCATATAGCAAAGACTTAGCTACACATGGAAAAGCATGATAATTCTAGCAAGTCAAAGAACTAGACATGACATTGAGCAAGAATAGAAATACAAAAGCTCTAAAGGGTAATAGGCAAAGCTTCATCAATTTTAAAAGATAAGCAGAAAATCTTATATTACAATGCAAAAATTTTTTTTTTTTTGAATTTTTCATACCACTTGTTGTATTTTTCATATGAATGCAATATGACACAATGAGATGCAATTAAAAGGCCTAAAAATCTAAAAAAGTTCGAAAAGATCACTAAGTTCAGAAAAAGAACAATAAAAGATCAAAAGAACAAGGAAAGATAAGAAAAGATCAAACTCCCCTCAAACCAACCCATAAGGATAAATTACCCTAACTCACTTCTTAAGGAGGAAAATGGTTTGATCTAAAGGCTTGGTAAGAATATCGCCAATTGAGCTTGGACTCTACAAAGTGCATCACAATATCACCTTTTTCAACATGATCTTTAAGGAAATGAAAGCGAATGTCTATGTGCTTAGTCCTAGAATGTTGCACTGGGTTTTTAGCAATATTAATAGCAGAAGTGTTATCACAGAAAAGAGGAACACTAGCAAAGTTTAACCCATAATCTTTCAAAGTGGACGTCATCCACAAAATCAGCTCAAACAACTAGCAAAGAAGAACATACTCCGCCTCAAGATGGATTGTGCAATGTAAGACCGCTTAGAAGACCAAGATACAAGAGACGTGCCTAGAAAGTGACAGTGCACGAGGTACTCTTCCTATCTAACCGACGACCATAAAATCGAATCGAAAAACCTCTAATGGACAAAGTCAAGAGCGGGAATACCAAATGCCATATAAGAGGGTAGAGTGTAAATACACGAATATGCGCTTAACGGCTTGGCGATGGGAAGTTCGGAGACGCTGAAATCTTGCACAAAGGCATACCGTGAAGTGAATGTCCGGTCTCGAGGCCGTCAAATCTGTAAGGAGCCGATCATCTTTGTGGTACTCGCGTTGATCCACGACTTCTCCTTCCTCATCTGGATCCAAAGCAGTTGAAGTTGCCATGGGAGTGGAAATTGGCTTGCAGTCACCCATGTTGAAGCGTTTGAGAAGATCTTTAGTGTACTGCCGTCGATGGATGAAAGTTCCTTCCTTGCATTGCTTGATTTGAAGTCCCAAAAGTAATTAAGCTCTCCCATCATACTCATCTCAAATTCCCTAGACATAGTGTCGAAAAAGTGGAAACAAGAGCATTAGAGGAACCACCAAAGATAATATCATCCACATAAATTTGAGCAAGGTGAAGTCATTGTCACGCCTAAGAATGAATAGGGTTTTATCCACTTTACCCATCTCAAAATTATTTTTAAGCAAGAAGGTCTTAAGTCTATCATACTGTGCTCTAGGGGCTTGTTTAAGACCATGCAATGCTTTAGATAGCTTGAAAACACGATTTGGATATTTAGGATCCTCAAAACCAGGGGGTTGCTTAACATACACTTCCTCATCTATGAAACCATTTAAAAAGGCACTTTTAACATCCATCGATATAATTTAAAACCTTTTGATGCAAACAAATGCAAGAGAATGCGAATGGCTTCTAGTCTAGCAACAGAAGCAAATGTCTCATCAAAATCTAACCCCTCAACTTGGCTGAAACCCTGAGCTACCAATCTGGCCTTATTTCTAACCACAGAACCATCCTCACCTTGTTTATTCTTAAACACCCAACGGGTTCCTATAACATTATGACCACTAGGAGGTTCTACTAGGTTCCAAACTTTGTTTCTTTCAAAATTCTCTAACTCCTCATGCATGGCATTTACCCAGCTAGAATCAGATAAAGCATGTGATATATCGCGGGGTTCAAAAGAAGCAACAAAAGCCGAATGAGAGTAGAGATTTGGATCATTATACCTGGAGCGAGTGACTCGCTCATGTAGATTACCTATTATCTGCTTAGGAGGATCTTTGTCTCTGAATGCGGCGTGGAGCGCCGGGTGAGATGTCGTTTCTTCGACCTCCGCAGTATGCTGATGATGATGATGCAGCAGGGAGCCTCAATCAAGGTGAAGTAGACGAAAGGTGTTCTTGTATCAATATGGGCGCTTGGCAAGCAGCAGATGAGGGAATGACATTAGCCGTCCTCATCTTCCTCCACAAAATACTCTCTCACACCAGTAAATCATCTCAGAGCAATTGATCTAGCTCGTGGCTAGTCTCATCAAAAGTGACATTACAAGTCTCTGAATAATGTTAGTCTCGAGATTAAAAACTCGAAAACCCCTCGAATGAGCAGGATAACCCAGAAATACCCCATCAAAAGTTCTTGATTCAAATTTATCTAAATTGCCTGTCTTAAGAATAAAACATTTTGATCCAAAAACTCGAAAATGCGAAACAGAGGGTTTTCTACCAAAACGAAGCTCATAAGGAGTCTTGCCTAAAGAAGGTCTCAAAAGACACGATTGGCAATATGGCAAGCAAGAGCAATAGCTTCGCCCAAAATCTCCTAGGTGTGCTATACTCATCTAGCATCGTCCTAGCCATTTCGACTAAGGTCCTATTCTTCCTTTCCACCACGCCATTTTGTTGAGGGACGTGTGGAGAGGAGAAGCGATGCTCAATACCACGCCAAAGACAAAAAGAAGCAAAAGAAGCATTTTTGAACTCCGTGCCATTATCATCTGCGAATCGCTCTCAAAGCACCAGGAAGCTCAGAAGCCAAACGAAGAACAAGATCATGAAAATAACCAAAAGCTTCATCCTTTGAAGTAAGAAAGAACACCCAAGTATATCTTGAAAGATCATCGACTATGACTAGAATATACCATTTTCCACCAATCGACGGACTCTAGCGGGACCAACAAGATCCATATGAAGCAACTGTCCGGTCCGTCACCATAACCATAGTCCGAGAAGGGTGTGAGGCAAGAACTTGTTTGCCATGCCTACAAGGCGCACATACAAAGATCTTTGATGACTTTGAGCTTAGGCAAACCTCTCATGAGATCAAGGTTGCTAACTCGCGTCAAATGATCAAAACCAATGTGCCCCAAACGTCGATGCCAAAGCCAAAAATCGAGAAGAAGATGTAAGCAAACATTTAAGAGATCCAAAGAAGAGATTCGAAAAGTCACCCAAAAATTCTACCAACTCTAGAGATTCCAAACACAAGCTCACCAAGAGAATCAAGCACACGACAAGCATTTTTCTTAAAAGCAGCCTCATACCCATCATCAAGAAGTCGAGAAAGCAGAAGGAGATTATACCTAAGCTTGTCCACAAGAGCGACATCCTTTAGAATGAATTTGTTGTTTACCCTAATTGATCATGTTCCTTCAATTCGCCCTTGTGTATCATCTCCAAAGGTGATGAAGTCATCACTGTTGCTCGCGTGAAAGAGGTGAACCATTTTGAGTTTCGGTCATGTGGCGTGAACATCCGAGTCAACGAACCACGTGTTCTTCCCTTTCGCGATAATCACGAAAATCAAGGAGCAAAAGAACGATGTGTCTCAACATCGGGATTAGATAAACAAGATTTAGGAATCGAAGATCGAGACACACGCGTCGCAAGGAGTATACAAACCGAAGTACTATCCTTGATTTCATTTAACATTCGATTACGAGCAATGTTTAACTTAACATGAGACTTAGACTGTCCATGGGCGGTCTGACCGGCTTTGTGCTGGCGGTCAGACCGGTGACCAAAACGGTCAGACCGGTGACCACCGGTGGTCGACCGCGATCGATACACATTAGAATTAAGATGTCTAGAAACATAATGATTTGCATGAGAGAAAAATCCTAATCCGTGTTTATTCTTTTCGGTGTTACCATGTCTCATAGAAGCTCTAGGTTGCATGAATGAAATTCTATCAAAATTTTTCCTATCATTTTTCAACCTCACGCCAACAAAGATTCAATCAAATGTCCACCTTTTTGCAATAAGTGCAATGGTACTTGGTACCACTAGAAGAAGCACCATTTGAATTAATACAAGGTTGGGCAAAGCCTGCAGATTTAAAAGATGTTTTTGCAAGGTTGAGTTTTGAATTCAATTAAACCTTTTCCAAGACTTGAATGACTTTTGGGTTTGAATTGTCTTGAAAAGAATTGAATCCTAAACCTTGCTTCTTATAAGGAGTTTTAGACTTGTCAAGAATCATGTTTAATTGTTTCTTACCTTTAGAAAATTTCTCTAATGTATCATGAAGGTAAGCATTTTCTTTTCTCAAGTTAACACAAGCATCACAAGTTTTATCCATAGATTTTTCCTTATACAAAGCAATTTCAAGCTTAAGAGTGGAACATGAAGCACAAGTAGTATTTTCAATATTGTCCTTAAGCTTAGCATATTTGACTCTAGCGACTTCTAAGATATCTTTGATTTCACGCTCTTTTCTAAGCATGAAGTGCAAGGGCTAGAATCAAATACATCAAAAGCAATCAATTTACTAGATTCTAAACATTTTTCACAAGGAGCACTTTTAATTTCATTTAGTTCAGATTTAGCATTCTCAAGTTGTTGTACACAAATATTATGAGCAAATTGTAACTTGGTAATTTCTGAATGCATAGCATGACAAGATAAACATTCATCAGGTTCAAGAGTCTTAGCAGTTTTAAGCTCTACTTTCAGTTTGCTAATTTTTGACTCTAATTTCTTATTTTTTGTCATAACAAATTCAAGCGCTTCATCTTGACTAAGCAATTGCTCAACTATAGAATCATATTTAGCAGAAAGCTCATCATAAGAAAAAGATACCTCATTATCATCAATGTCGTCTGTGTCGACCATGAAGCACATGCCGTTGAAATCTTTGGCCTTCCCTTTCTTTTTACCTTGAGGGATCTCCTCCTCCTTGTCCTCCTCACTCCCGGTATCCACATCGCTCAAGGATTGATCCTCAAAAGCGGCAAGGACCCGGTGAGCAGCCTTCACAAGCTTATTTGCCTCATACCTTGATTTGTTGAAAGGAGGCTTCTTCCAAGCTGGCTTTCCTTCCTTATGATTGCTCTTACCTTTCACTTGGGGCAATTTGTCTTGATATGATTGAGCTCACCACATTCATAGCATGTTACGGACCACCTCTCTTTTGTTTCTCACATTATTGTAGGCCCGTGTGAATTTCTTAGCTAGAAGAGCTAACTCTGTTTCAGAATACTTTCAAGCTCCTCTTCATGAATAGCGGATAAACAAGCAAATGAAAATCCGTAAGAAGATTCACAAGAGTCATCAAAACCTTTTGAGAGGATCTGCTACCAAAGCTAAATTATCTTTCTTAGGATGATCAACTCTTTTAATTTCATGAGTCTTGAGTTTACTATAAAGCAATTCTAAAGTAAGACTTGAAAGATCAACATTTTCTTCTATAGCAAGAGCTTTCATCTCCCACTCCTTGGTGTTGATTGCAGCCAAGAGATGGGTGGCATTTTCAGATTGAGAATATTCAATATCAATGACTTTCATTTGATTAATTACTTTATTAAAGCGATCGAAATGTCATCGATGCTCTCTCCAGACGCATCTCGAATTTATTGTACTCACGCTTGTAAACAGATTTGGCGACTTTTTGATTTGGGACGAACCTCATGATATGTTTCGAGAGTGTTCCAAATTTCATCGCAGCTTGAAAGATTGCAAATTCTATCATATTCTTGTCTACCAAGTGCACCATATAAAAGATTCTTAGCCTTATTGTTGTTAGCCAAAAGAATTGCGTAATGTGTAGCAATTTCAGAATAACAATGGGCTCTAACAACATCCCAAATAGCTTGTCCTCGCTCTCAAGAAAGACGCGCATACGATTCTTCCAATAGGCATAGTCGTGCCCATCGAAGATATGCGGTTTAGTAGAAAACTTATCCATCGCCAAAGTTGGTGACCGGTTAAGATCAAGATTGAACTAACCGGCTCGATACCACTTGTTGGACCGTAAAGGCGACTAGAGGGGGTGAATAGGAGCACGCTCACTTTTTCACAAATTATGAACTCAATACAATTTAACTCCAGTAGCTATTAGAAAGCTATGAAGATCAATATACCAAGACAAATGGAAGACTAATATTGAATTCAATTAAACCCTAAGCAATATAACAAAATCAACTAAGATTACTAAGACTCACAAAGACGGGCGGTCGACCGTTATACTCAACCGGTCGGACCGATTGTTGGGCGGTCGACCGGCGTTATCTTTGGCGGTCGGACCGCTCCAAAATCGATCGACCGGTGATGACGGGCGGATCGACCGGCCGACTCGTAACCGATCCGCAAAATAAAATCACCGATGACGGTTGCAATTAGGTGAAACTTTTGATTCTCAACTCCAATCTTTATGAAACTTTGCACACACCTTCTATATGCTATTGAGGACCTATTCCAATCGAATATTATGATAATTCTTGGAACGATCTTGAGCAATTGTCAATTGATTAACGAAGGTCTAAAACAGGGCAAGAACGAAAACTTGATCCTAAAGCTTGTTCGTGAGAGATTGATGATCAAGATGATGCTAGATAGATTCACACATATCACAGCAAGCTAATTCACGGAAAGAATCAATCACAAACTCGCGGATCAAAGAAAGCCCTAAAATCACCAAATTGAAAGCAAGAACGAAAAGAGACTTATCTCAAGCAAACCTTGCATAGATTGATTTCGTGATTGTTCTTTGGATTACATCCACACCATCATGGATCGATGGACAATCAAAGATCACGAAATTCTCCACAAACCATCAAGAGCCCTTGCCTCCACCTCAACTCCCTAAAGACAATTAGGGTTTTGAAACATAAAAGGCGAGAGAGAGAGGTGCAGCCACCATCTCCTCCTATTTATAGTGGAGGCCTAAAACTCTTAGGGTTTGACTTAATTGGGCTCCGTTAAGGCCCACTAACAAACGGGTCACACACGCACGCTTCGCAAAGCGCCGTCTTTAACCTTTTGACCTAAACCGCTTCACCATGCGTCATGGATTCGCCAATAGGTCACCCTTGTCCATCTTGTGTCACGCTTGAGTCGTTGACTCACCCGCATCGCCGATCGCTCGACCTCAACTCTTCAAGTCTAGTCCCGATTCTCCTCGCCGCTGACCGTCGTTGACCACCAAGCTACCGCACAACCACGCATAAGAAAACACGATTCGGGAACAAGTTCTTCACAACTTGACCCATGTTAGTCAAAACATGCATCATGCAAATCATATGACATGAAACCAATGACTTTGAGCTAACAAAACAACATCGCCACGGTTGGTCGACGTTCAAGTTACGTTCCGACCGCCCAGCTCGAGTGAGCGGTCGGACCGCCATGGCGGTCGGACCGCTCCTCGTGAGCGGCCGGACCGCCTTTAGACTTAGCCGAAATTCAAGCTCCCAAAATCCAAACCTTTCGAAACTTTAAACCAATAGAACTTTTCACCGAGGCTCCAAAATCATGAGACCAAGTGCATTGGGATCCCTTACTTGTCTACAACACCTATTTTTGGCCCACTCGATTTGAACACTTTTGGTCATCGCGGTCCGATCGCGCCCGGATGGCCGGTCCGACCGATATGGGACCGGTCGGACCGCCGCTGCAAGGACCGGTCGGACCGCCCGAGCAAGAAGCTCAGAACTTTGTCGAAAACGCGTGAAACGACAAACCGTAAACGCCATTGCCAATTGTCACATCATCCTAAGATCCGAGCATATCCCCATGAAATCCACACTTCTCCGCCGTCGGATCTTCATCCGGCCGCATCCGTTCGCCCGCGCCTCTTCGCTCCCCACCGTCCGATCGAAATCGGACGGCGCCCGATTCATCTTCCTCCCGCGCCCCTCCGTCTTCTCAACCGTCCGATCGAAATCGGACGGCTCTCCTTCACCCGCGCCTCTTCCGCTCCCCACCGTCCGATCGCAATCGGACGGCTCCCGCTCGTCGTCTCCGCCGCGCCGCCGCTCTCTCTCTCCCACGTCGCCGCGCGATTCCCGCCGCCGCGAATCCCGCCAAGGCCGTCCGTCCGCCTCCGTCGCGCTGCTGGCCGTGTTCGTCCTGTCCCGCCTCCGCCCGGCCGCCGCTCATTGCTCCGCCCGGCCGCGAGCTCTATAAAAGCGCGCGTTCGTCTCTCTCTCTCTTCTCTCTCCTCCTCTCTCGGCCGCTCCTCGCCCGCCTCCTCCCTTTTTTCCCGGCTCCGGTCGCCTCCGCGTCGCTGTTCTCCGACGCCACCGCCTTCTCCTCGCCGACGCCGCCGTCTTCCCGGCCCGGCGCCAGCGCCGCCCCTCTCTCTCTCTCCCTCCTCTCTCTCTCTCGACCGCGGGCCCGAGCCCACGTGGCCACCCACGTGGCGCCACGTCGGCGCCCGCGTCGTGTTTTGCTCATGTGGTGGCTGCTGCGTCGTGATGCGCAAGCGCCGATTATTTAATCCGAATTTTCAATAGAAAATAATTCGAAAATCCGAAAAATCCAATTCCATCATTTTATGTGATTTTGAAACTTCTTTTGGCTATAACATTCACATCCGAACTCCGATTTGGGTGATCCAAATTTCTAAATTCATATAAATTCATCCTCTTTCATTTGGTACTGGTTTTGTAATTTTTGGAGTTCATTTGGTGCTGTTTTATTTATTTGTTGCTTCTCGACGTGTAGATTAGGCTGTTTGGAAGATTTCTTCGACCCGACGACCGAAGACCCTCTCCTCGTCAACGAAGGCAAGTCGTAGGCCTTTGACCATGTTGAACCCATCTTACAAATGTATATTGTATTAAATTATCATGCATGGCTAGTTTTATTAAAAATGGTTTTGGGAGTAGATAATTACCAAACTGCCATTATGCCTCCTTGATAAATTGAAAATGAAATGTCTCCTTGAATGACATATATCCTTGGACACCATAGGATGGTTAATACTAGTTGGACATAATTGTATACCAACTTGGGAGCGTAGTATTGCTTAGTCTTGCTTTAGTTACCCGCGAGACTTTCGATCACATGTTCAATGATTATTGAAATCTGACTAATGGAACTATGGAACAGTGGTGTGAGGCCACTTTTATTAAAAGATGTTGTGCCATGGCAGGGATTGCCATTTGGTCGGGAATGAACAAAAATGATTTATGCTCGGGCTTGAGGTAGGAAGCTAGAGTCGGTGCGTAATGCACATTGGGTTGTGGTAGACTTGTCTGAGCAGCCAACTAAGGACTTAACTTTGCAAGTCATTGATCTGGGTCACCTCGTGCAACCATAAGTCCGGTATGGGACGGACCGCCAATTAATTAGGAAAGTTTTGAGTCGGTTCTGTTGTGGTCATTTATTGGCGCAAGAGGGGCCGTGATGGCTAAACCTTAGCGCGTAACCGAGGCAAAATGGAACTTTGTAAAAGCCTTGTCACGTGCTCTAGACTACTCACCTAAGGAAGTGAGCGGTGGTATCGACGGATGCCAAACAAACTAGAGAATTCGTGTCTTGTGGGCAAAGCTGTACAACCTCTGCAGAGTGTCAAAATCTATTCGAATAGCCGTGTCCCTGATTCACGGACATGCCCAGTGATTTCGCGCAAGGGTAGCATTTTCAAAAATGTGGTTTGGTTCGATGGAAACGTTTGGTTGAATGGTTGGGAAGTGAACGGATGTTCACCGCTTGATTCAAAAGAACTTGGTTATCTATGTATTATTCTTTTAAAATCACCTTTGCAATCTAATTATTGTATTTATCGTTAAACTTGCTTTTCGCAAATTAACCATAAAGCCATCCTTGTTTAAGCCTGGCATGAATACTATGTGCATACATTTCTCTACGACTTGCTGAGTACTTTATGTACTCACGGCTTTATGCCCTTTGTTGATCAGTCCCAGCAGAAGGACCAGGAAATGTTGAGTACTATGAAGAAGGCTACTTTGAAGACTTTGCGATCTAGGTCACGTCCTCCACTCGATTGCCTGTGGGCATGTCGATTGGGCTCCACGATTTTGAGATTTCCACGCGGATACTCTGTTGTTGCTAAGCCCTGTGAGGCGACTTTTGTAAGAACCTTGACCATAAGGTCTTTGCTGTTTTAATTAATATTACTTTGTCTGCTTCATTAGTTCGTTGTTGAATGGTTATGATTACATCATTGTTGCAACTGTGCAAGCTAGCTACTGATCATGGGACTAGCTTGGTATGCACAGAGGGTCTCGGGGTTGTGTGAATCCTCGGGGTCCGACAAAAGCTTTGCCCAAAATATAGCGTACTTATTTGCTTTTTCTCATCACTCTTAGTCCCAAAACTTACATTTTCTTCCATCGAGATTACCGACCTTCTCTTGTTTCAAAACTATAGATGGCTGCCTCGTCGTCTGATGGACCGTGGGACTTTCACTCTCACAGAGATAACGCCAATGAGTTCATGGACATCCTCTGCCAACTCATGCAGCACCTGAACTACCACCGAAGCCTACCTTCAGAGGCTGGAAGACCCAAATTATGGACCAAGAGTCCAAGACCATGGAGGTTTACCTCTATGCTAGGGAGGGTGAGTTCATCGCTCACACCTTTACAGCTGATGTAACATCCCTATTTTCAGAGCTTGAAAATCTTTTAAATAATGGTAGCAAGAAAATTCATCATTTGGATTTAATTGAATATTAAATTAAAAAGCTTAATATGGACTTTAAGGACAAACTGATTTAATGTGCTTAATCCCAACATCAACAATTGTCAAAACTATTTTATTTAGATTCTATATGCTTGGATATATTTTATAGAATTTTCTGGAATTTTTCCAAAGTCATTTGCTATTTTCTAATTGCTATTTGCATTTTCTGGATTTATTTAAAAGAAAAACCTATTTTAAATCCTTCGAAAAGATCGGGTCAAGCCCAAAGACTATTCCGACCGCTCAATCCCACCGTTGGATCAACATCGCCCCGCCGCTCGCCGCGCTTTTCGCCTTGCCCCGCTGGATTGTCGCCGCGTGGTTTCGCTTGCTGATCTCGCTCGTTCGCCGCCGCGCTTCGCGCTTCGCCGTTGGATCGCCATCGCACGCTCGCTCTCGCCGCGCCTCGCTGCCATTGCAGTGGGACCGCGACCGAAGTCGCTCGTCTCGCCGCGCGCTTTCTTCTTCGCGCCCGCGCGCCTTCTTCGCCATTCTTTGGAGCTCAAGCGCGTCCGACAAATGCGCGATTCGTTGTCGATTCTTCGTGCCGACCCCACCAAATCATGTCTCCGGTTATTCCTTATCCGCTCCAAACCAAATCAAATCTCGAATCGGTTTCAATCTCCGAAAATCTTTGAATTCAAAAACCCGGCCGTTTGGACCCGATTTGGGGTTTCAAATCTCTGCCTCCGAGCCTATAAATACTCCCTAGCACCGCTCGACCTCCGCAACCCTAATCCGCCACTCCCATCGCCTGATCGCTCTAGCGCCGCCGCATTCCAAGTTTTAGGGTTTTCGGCGAACTTCTTCTCCGGTGGATTTCGCCGCGTCGCCGCCTCCTTGCTCCACCGACCGCACCATTGTGATCAAGCAAGTCACAGCTACCTTGTCGGCGCCTTCTCGTCGCCGAGCATCGCCGAGCGCCGTCCGACAAAACCCGAGCTCTCTCCGCCGCTTTTCGCGCACGGCCATCTCCACAACCCTGTGTGCTCAAACCAAAGGCCATGTGTGCGATTAACCTCCTCTACACGTTGGTACCACTCACCGCCGGCTGGAAGAGCCGCTGTCACGGTGACCGTGGTCCCGAGCGCCATCGCGCCATTGTTATGCCGCCGACTCAGCGCCCGGCGTCGGCTTGTCTTTGGTGTGGCGGCCAGCGTGGCGCCAGATCGCGCCAAGACACCTGGCGTGGGTCTTGGCCCACCGCGCAGATCTCCTCGGTTCGTGCACTTTCGGCCCACTGTGAACCCGAGACCGGCAGTGGGTCCCACATGTCGAATTCTTTTAATTATAATTTTTTCCGGAAATTTCTACCGACGCAAGCATTGCGCAATAATCCGATTTTCCTTTATAAAAATAATTCGGGAAATTCGAGAAAATCCAAATTAGGGTTTAATTGATTTTCCAATCTTCCAAAGCCCATATCTTTTGCATTCGAACTCCGATTGAGCCCTTTCAAATTTGTAAATTCATATAAAATTCAGATCTATTTATTTATGAATTTTATTTAATTTTTGGAGTTTGTTTTGCCTTTGTTATTTATTTGTTTTGTTTCTTTTGCCTCGTCATAGTAGACGTCGATACTTGGGAATTTTGCGTAAGAAGGAGCACCTCAAGACCAAGACCAATATCTAGATCTATTCCAAGGCAAGTTATACCTTTGATCATTTTGAACCCGTTTTCAAAATACTTTGTTTCAATGTATTGCATTCTATTTCAAGTATTTATTTAAATGCTTTTGGGTGTAGTTATTAATCCAAATTGTTATGCCACCTTGTCTATTGTATACCATGATCTTTTGTCACCCTAGGTTGGTTAATAATTAGTTGGTATTATCGTAGCACCAACGTGGGTTGGTTAGATACGATTAGACTGCTTAGCCATGCCACGAGTCATCATTCCATGTGAGAGTTGCAATTATAAACTTGACTAAGTGATTATGGAACTGTGTGATGAACTGTGTGTCCTGTGGTGCTATTACTCGTTGATGGCATGTGTTGCACTTAATCAACAGGTGGGAAAAGATTTAGACCGAGGCAAGTGGTGGATTCTGTGTGAATGGTGGAGTGTGTCTTGATTAAACTTTGTGATTTGGGTTAAAGCTGGAAGTCTTGCCTTGGTCAATTAAGGACTTAACTTTGTGCGCCATTGAACTGGCCTTCACTGCACGACCACATGCCTAGTATGGGCCGGGCCTGACTTAGTAAGTTATGGAGTCTTGACATTGACAACTCAAAGTTGTATTTAAGCGTGTGATGGGTGGAGGTGTGATATGTCACATCATGGGACGGGTCATTGCATCCTCGTCCAATGGTGTGTGTCGTTCCAAGGGCGTGTGTACAAATTGACTGGCGAGAAAGCACACCAGAGTGTCATTGTTTGAGATGAAGTCTCGAAAGGTTTTGTTGTGATCAACTCGATCCGGTTGGTTTCATCGTGTGGGTAAAGTGTACAACCTCTGCAGAGTGTTTAAACCAATCTATTCGAATAGCCTCGCCCTCGGTTATGGACATGCTCGAATTTCACACGAGGGGTAGATTTTCATAAAACAATTGGGAAGGGTCACCGTGTGAGATAACTTGTTCAATTGTGTGAAAGAACTTGATTAGACTGTGTCCTTTGTGAAATCAATTGTTAACTTATTATTGTCTATTTGTTTTGAATTATGCTTTCAATCTATTATTTGTATTCAATTGCAAATGTTGCATTTTCGCAAAATAACCACGAAGCCATTCCTTTGGAATAAGCCATCATCTATAAATTGCATTCGTGGTATGACTTAGTAGTACGGTGTGTACTCACTCTTGCTAAACAAATCAATGTATGGAGGAGTCGTCGCCGCTTTTGAAGAAGAGTTCACGAAGGTTGAACGTTAGGGTCTTGATCCCAGTTGGTTGCCTGTGGTAAATTGATGGGAGCCACCGGAGTTTATTTCGTTTCCGCTGCAGTTTATTTCTTTATTGTCAGCCTTGCATGGCTTAATAAATGTAAAACTCGACCGTAAGGTCCCAACAGTTAATTGTTATTCAAAGGTACTCGTTTATTCTTATATTCGTTGTATGGATGTGATATTTCATCAATGTTGACACTGTGTGCACTAGCGTGATCCTGGACTAGTGCAGAATACACAGAGGGTCCAGATTTGCATATTTGGGTCCCGACAGCTGAGCATCCTAAGAGCAATCGTGATGAAGTAGTCCAAGACGCAGCACACTTCGCCTGCACCCGCCTGAGCTAGATGCACGAGGATATTCTGCTAGAAACACGTTTTTGCTACATCCCACCCCTCAAAGAAGGAGATATCAACACTGAGGTCTTCATCGTCGTGTTGGAGTTGTCAGGCTAGATTAGGTTAGTTAGCAGTGCTTGGTAGGCAGTCTTTTGGTTGCAAGCACTTTTTGTTTTCCTTCTTTTGTAGGTGTTGTGGTCTGTATTCTGTATCGTGACTTAGCATAGCCTATATGCTATATTTCAGGAGTCATATAACACATAACCCCCTTAATGTAATGCAACCAGTATAGACTTTGTATTGTACTTGATTCTTTCTCTTTATTGGTTTGAAGTTCTTCTATTGTGCTCTAAAGGGCCAGCAAACCCTCATATATCTCCTCTAAGTTCTAAGCTGAATTGTTCCCTCAGATGGCACCAAAGAGAGTAGCAGCCCAAAAAGAAGATCGCAGCGCAGAGGCCACAAGACAGCTACCCACAACATGCAGCATTTCATGACAAGTCGTCATCTAGGCAGTCAGTATCCCAACCTCTAAGAGCTCCAACATCAACCCCGCGTCCTAGTGGGAATGTTTTTCGCACTCCCCGCCCTGCCAGATAGCCTATATCAATCAATCCAGCAGCTCACCTTCGCTGTTATAGCTGTGGAGAAAAAGGGCACCTTGCCAATAAATGTCCCCAGAAGAAACCTCATCTTGCACAAAGAGCAGAGGACGACAAAGTGAACCTTGCCACCCCTCAACTTAATGGATTACTCGGGAGAACTTGTCACATTAAAGACCACCTTGCCGCTACACAGGAAGACCCCTGAAGACTATCGCTTGCTTCCATTGAGGAAACCCAGGACACTTCGCCAACGAATGCCCCCAGAGGAAGCAAGGCAAGAAATGAAATGTTTCTATTGTGGCAGCCTAGGACATCATGTGCTCATATGTCCCTGACGAAATCTTGAAGAACCCGCAAGGAATGCCAACACCACCAACCTCAGCCTCAGTAAAAGGAGAACATATCAAGAGCCCCAACAATAAGCAAGTTGTGCCTATTGAAGTTCTACTACCAGATCGAGAGCCTTCACCAAATGCTATATGCTCTGAATGTGGCAAGATTAGACATGTCGCCCAATTATGTCCTCCAATACGACAAGTTGCAAGAGGAGCATGCTTCACATGTGGGCACTATGGACATTATTGCTACACCTACCCAGTTCCCTACTGTCCTTGCTGTGAGGAACTCATCAATCAGAAGACTGCCCTATGAACCATGTAGCATGCACACATTGTGGAGAGAAAGGGCATCAGGCAGACCAATGTTGTGTGAACTACACCAACTGTGATGAGTACCATCGGCCAAGTGAATACCCAATTAGTAAAGTTATGTGCTTTCTCTACGAAGAACAAGATCATTGCCACAAAGACTGCTCCCTACGCATGTTGCTGACCAAGGCAGCCCAGTTGCAAAGAACAAGTTTCCAAAATTGCATGCTTTAATTATTTAAGCAAAACTGACTAGTTTTGGGCACCCTTTATTTTAAGGGGTAGCTAGACTACACGGAAGTGTCAGTAGTACTAAGGAGTTTGTTTCCTGTTAAATCAGTACTAGTGCATGTTATGTTGGAGCTTCACAGTCTTTTGTATCAAAGAAGCTTGTCGTAAGGCTGAATTACCAACCACCTAAGTTAAAGAAACCCGTGGTACTGAGCTCACCTGGGAGACCCTTGTTTTCTACCTCAATAAGACACAGAGAAAGATTGCTTTGGAAAATTTCGGACTCCTTGTAAACCTCCTAGTGCTAGAGTCCTAAACTCTAAATATCTACGTTTGGTTCTAGAAAAGCTTAAAGAGCATCAGCTTTATGCCAAGTACAACAAATATGAAATTTTGGTTTCATGAGATTAGTTTCCTTGGACATATTGTATCCGCTTGAGGAGTCACAGTTGATCCGTCGAAAGTAGAAGCTGTTTTGGAATGGAAACAACCAACCTTAGAAATGGAATTGCATAATTTTCTCAGATTGGCCGGATACTACCGACGCTTTATAGAAGGATTCTCCAAGCTGTCCAGACCAATGACCCACCCACTCAAGAAGAAAAAGAAGTATGAATGGATAGAAACATGTGAAAAGAGTTTCAAGACTTTAAAGAACAAATTAACCACTCCACCAGTGTTAGTCTTGCTAGACATACACAAGGACTTTGAAGTTTGTTGTGATGTTTCGCGCGAAGGTCTTTGCCTTTTGCTCATGCAAGGAGGAAAAGTTGTGGCATATACTTCTAGGCAACTCTATCCCCATGAAGAGAACTACCCATCCCATGATTTAGAGTTAGTCGCAGTAGTGCATGTCGTAAAGATTTGGCGGTATTATCTGATTGGGAATCATTGTAACATCTTCTGTAATACCCCGGCCTGCTCATAGTGTGGCCCATGTGGCCCATGAGGAGTTGTGTGGTGGGATTTGTCCCACATTGCTTGTCTCAAGTGAGTTGTAGTAGTATATAATACCTGTTGGATCCAAACGTAGCACCTCCGGGTTAACCCTTTTACATGAAGCGAGGACGAAAAGTCTAAGTGGGGTGCTATGTGTGGGCAGGTCCGCCCCACGGTGGGCTGGGCATTGAGCCGATTTTGTGTCAGGGTGTTACAGATGGTATCAGAGCATCAACCTTCGCTACACGGGCGCATGCAGGACAGGGGCGCGGACATATGGCGCATGGCACATGTGGGGCCGGAGTGGACACATAGCATGGCATATGTGCCGGCACTGGACACACGGACGTGTACCGAGGGGTAGTTCTGGGCATTTGCCGTGTATGCGGTATGCTGCCGAGGGTGTCAGCCCTTAAGGGGGGTGAGTGTAATACCCCGGCCTGCTCATAGCGTGGCCCATGTGGCCCATGAGGAGTTGTGTGGTGGGATTAGTCCCACATTGCTTGTCTCAAGTGAGTTGTAGTAGTATATAATGCCTGTTGGATCCAAACGTAGCACCTCCAGGTTAACCCTTTTACATGAAGTGAGGACGAAAAGTGTAAGTGAGGTGCTATGTGTGGCCGGGTCCACCCCACGGTGGGCTGGGCATTGAGCCGATTTTGGGTCAGGGTGTTACATCTTCATAGACAACAAAAGTCTCAAGTACATTTTCAATCAAACTAATCTCAACCTCCAACAAAGAATATGGCTAGAGCTGATTAAAGATTACAATTTGGATGTTCACTATCATCTTAGAAAGGCTAATGTAGTAAGCGATGCATTAAGCTGTAAGTCCTACTGCAACAATGTCATGATTCAAGAACACCAACCTTAGCTCTACAAGGAATTTGAGGCACTTAACCTTGGAATAATAGAGCAAGGTATCATAGCCACCGTGAAAGTACATCAAACTTTAGAAGAGTAAATCAAGACCGCTCAAGAAGGACACCCTAGAGTCCAGAGATTTAGACACCTCATGGCTAAAGGAAAAGCCCCCAAGATGATTGAAGATCCGTAAGGAATCTTATGGTATGGGAAACATCTCTTTGTTCCCCACTAGAAGGAACTGAAGGATTTGATACTGAAAGAAACCCATAGCTCAGCTTACACACTGCACCCCGGCAGCATCAAGATGTATCATGACATGAAGATCCTGTATTGGTGGCCACAAGTGAAAATATATGTCGCAAAGTTTGTAGCTTGTTGCGATGTGTGCCAGCGAATCAAAGCAGAATATCAGAGACCTGCAGGATTGTTTCAGCCACTACATACCCCTCAATGGAAATGGGAAGAAATTAGAATGGATTTCATTACGGGTCTGCCAAGAACCAAGTCCGGATATGATTCAATCTAGGTCATAGTTGACAGATTAACGAAAGTTGCCCATTTCATCCCTGTGAAGACCACCTACAAAGGAGACAAATTGGTTAACTTGTATATGGCTCGTATTGTGTGTCTGCATGGAGTACCCAAAAGGATAGTCTCGCATCGAGGTTCTCAGTTCACCTTGCATTTCTGGGATAGTCTACATGTCACCCTTAGAACATTGCTTTCTTTCAGCACAATATATCATACTCAGATGGAGAGAGTAAACCAGATTCTAGAGGACATGCTTCGAGCTTGTGCCATGGAATTTACCGTAGATTGGGAGAAAAGTCTACCGTATGTAGAATTCGCCTAAAATAACCGTTTCTAGTCAAGTATAAAGATGTCACCTTTTGAAGCACTCTATGGCAGATAAAGCAGAATTCCTTTGCATTGGTCAAAGTCAGGAGAAGGTTATGTCTTTGGACCAGATTGTAATACCCCGGCCTGCTCGTAGCGTGGCCCATGTGGCCCATGAGGAGTTGTGTGGTGGGATTAGTCCCACATTGCTTGTCTCAAGTGAGTTGTAGTGGTATATAATGCCTGTTGGATCCAAACGTAGCACCTCCGGGTTAACCCTTTTACATGAAGCGAGGACGAAAACTGTAAGTGAGGTGCTATGTGTGGCGGTCCGCCCCTACGGTGGGCCGGGCATTGAGCCGATTTTGGGTCGGTGTTACAGATGGTATCGAGCATCAACTCACGCACGGGCGCGTGCGGGACAGGGCGCGGCATATGGCGATGGCACATGTTGGCCCGGAGTGGACACATGGCATGGCATATGTGCCGCAAGACCGGACGACGGACGGTACCGAGGGGTGGTTCGGGCATTTGCCGCAGATGCGGTATGTCCGCCGAGGGCGCACACTTAAGGGGGTGAATGTAATACCCCACCGCCAGAGCGTGGCCCATGTGGCCCATGAGGAGTTGTGTGGTGGGATTAGTCCCACATTGCTTGTCTCAAGTGAGTTGTAGTGGTATATAATGCCTGTTGGATCCAAACGTAGCACCTCCGGGTTAACCCTTTTACATGAAGCGAGGACGAAAAGTGTAAGTGAGGTGCTATGTGTGGGCGGGTCCGCCCCACGGTGGGCTGGGCATTGAGCTGATTTTGGGTCAGGGTGTTACACAGATACCCTCAAACAAGTAGAAGAGAAAGTTTGGCTGATTAGAGACTGCCATCAAGCAGCGTAGTCCAGACAAAAGAGTTATGCTGACAATCATCGAAGGGATTTAACCTTTGAAGTTAGAGATAATGTGTATCTGAAGGTATCACCGCTTCCTGGAACCCAGAGATTCAAAGTGATAGGCAAGCTAGCGCCAAGATACATCGGCCCATTTATCACTGCCAAGTGTGGAGAAGTGGCAGGCATATCAACTGGAATTACCAGAGGACTTGTCAAACATCCACAATGTGTTCCATGTCTCTCAACTTAATAAATGTCTTAGAGTACGTGAAGAGAAGACCAAGGTTGAAACAATCGCACCTCGAAAAGATCTGACTTTTCCAGAGCACCCGATCAAGATCCTCAATGTTGTGGAGAAGCGAACCAAACACCAGATCATCCGCCTTTGCAAGTTTCAATGGAGCAACCACTCGAAAAGAGAAGCCACCTGGGAGCGTAAAGACCAGCTTAAGTTGGATTTCCCATACCTATTCTCGTAGTAGCTCGAATCTCTGGGTTGAGATTTTGTTTAACAGTCCATTTTTGGATTGTGAATAGTTTTTACTTTTGTCAGACGGCATTCGAAATTTTATTTCAACTTAAGTTGTATTTTCAAAATATTTAGCTTTTACTTCAAATTCAAAATCGAGCCCAACCCATTTTCCTTCCACTTGTTTCGACCGTTTCTACCCCCTCCCTTGGTCGTGGTCCCCTCTTGCTTTTTGTCCCCTAGCCCAGCCTCCCTGTTTCTGTAACGTCCCGTTTTTCAGGAGTTTCTGTACATGGCAAAGATAGTGTGCCAGCATGGAGTGCCGAAGAAGATCGTGTCAGATCGAGGATCCCAGTTCACCTCAAGATTTTGGCAGAAGTTGCACAGTGTTTTGGGTACTAATCTAAATTTCAAGATGACTTATCATCCCCAGACGGATGGATGATGATGTAAAGAGTAAATCAAATCCTAGAAGATATGTTAAGGGCTTGTGCCTTAGCAAATCGCATCGCTTGGGATCAAATGCTACCTTATGCAGTTTTCCTACAACAACGCTTATCACCAAGCCTCCGGATGTCTCCATTTGAAGCCCTTTATGGAAGAAAATGCAGACACCCTTGTATTGGAATGAAGTAGGTGAAAGACAAGTGTTTGGGCCAGATGTTTTGGAAAAGCCAAGAGCAAGTTCGATCAATCGAGAAAGGTTGAAAACAAAGATGCACTGTGCAGAAGAGTTATGCCGATAACCGCCGCCGAGATCTAGCTTTTGCACTGTGATCATGTGTACTCAAGGTGTCGCCTCAAGGGATGCGCTGCGTTTGAGTAAGTGGAAAGCTTGCACCAAGGTACATCGGACCTTTCCAGCTTCTAGCCCAAGAGGAGAAGTCGCTACGGCTTGAGCTCCCACCTCACTGCCGATGTGCATAATGTCTTCCACGTGTCGCAGCTTGAAGAAGTGTTTGCGCAGTTCAAGAGCAGATGCTGGAAGCAATTGCCCCTGCAAGAAGACCTCACCTACAAGGAGCATCCCATCAAGATCTTGGAAGTAGCAGAGCGAGTGACAAGAAGCAAGATCATCCGTTTACGCAAGGTCCAATTGGAGCAACCACATCAAGAAGAAGCCACTTGGGAACGAGAAGATGTCTTGAAGGCCGAGTTTCCCACCTATTCTCTAGTCACCAATCTCGGGGTCGAGATTCCCTTTAAGAGGGGTAGGTTTGTAACGTCCCGTTTTTCAGGAGTTTTTGAAAAATTTTAAAAGAAAACCATTTGCTTCTATTTGTCAAAAGCTTAATTTGGAATTTCAGAATTCAATTGCATGTTTAATATGAATTAACCAAACTTCAATTAAATTAAAGTTGGTTTGATTGAGTTTTCTGGAATTTAAAATCAAAATTATTATTTTAAGAATTTTCTTGGATTTATTGGATTTTAGAAATTGATTTTTGTTTTATCCGAAATTAAAAATTAATTTATTTGCAAAATAAAAAGGAAATTTAAAGTTAAAAGTATTTTTATTAAGTCTAGAACAATTCAAGGAATTTCTGTGAATTTTTCTAGAATTTTTGGAGTCTATTTGCTATTTTCTAATTTGCCTTTTGTTTTATTTGAATTTCTGTAAATAAAAGGCTATTTAAAAATCCCTTTTCGGTTTTGGGCCGAATCTCTCCCGGCCCATCTCCTGTTTTTCCGCTGCCCGCTTGGCCGCTGCCCGCTCAAGCGCTTCGCCGCCTCCGCCGTCGGATCTTCATCCGCGCGCTCTCGCTCGCCGCGCGCCTCTTGCTCTGGCCGTTGATCGAATCCGCGCCGATCCGCCGCTTCGCGCCTTCTTTTCTTCGCGGCCGTCCGATCGCCATCGACGGCTCCGACGCTTCGCGCTTCTTCGCTTCCCACCGTCCGATTGAAATCGGACGGCGCCGCTCATCTCCCTCCCGCGCCCTTTGACTTCCCCACCGTCCGATTGAAATCGGACGGGCTCGCTTCTCCCGCGCCTCGCTCGCGCACCGTCCGATCGAATCGGACGGCTCCCGATCGTCGTCTCCGTCGCGCCGCCGCTTCTCTCACGCCGCGCCGCGCCGCCGCCGCGAATCTCGCCAAGGCCGTCTGTCTCGCCACGCCGCAACGGCGCTGCCTCGCCGCTTTCTCTCGCGCGCTCGCAGATCCGCCACGCCGCGCAGGCCTCTCTCGCTTTTAAAACCGCGCGCCTTCCTCTTCCCTCTCTTCGTTCTCTCTCCCGCCTCGGTTGCTTTCGCGCCGCCTCCCTTCTTCTTCTTCTCTCTCGGCCGCCGCCGCCGCCGTTCCTCAAGCACCGCCGTCGCCGTTTTCCCGAGCTCTCGCCGCCGCCACGCCCGCCGCGCCGCCGCCTCTCTCTCTCTCTCTCTCTCTCTCTCGACCAGGCCCGAGCCCACGTGGCCGCCACGTGGCGCCACGTCGCCGACGCGTCGACCTCTTTCGACTGCGTGGCAGCCACGCAGCGCGATTGCGTACGCTTGCGCGACGTCAAAGTCCGATTTTTCAAGAGAAAATAAACCGAAAATCCGAAAACCCTAATTTCATCATTTTATGTGATTTGAAATTTCTTTTGGCTATAACTTTCTCATCCGAACTCCGATTTGGGTGATCCAAATTTCTAAATTCATATAAATTCATCCTCTTTCATTTGGTACTGGTTTTGTAATTTTTGGAGTTCATTTGGTGCTGTTTTATTTATTTGTTGCTATTCTCGCACGTAGATTCCTGCTGCTTTAAGATTTCTTCAATTCGACGATCAAGACCCTCTCCTCGTCAACGAAGGCAAGTCGTAGGCCTTTGACCATGTTGAACCCATTTTACAAATGTATATTGCTTTAAATTACCCTGCATGGCTAGTTTTATTAAAAATGGTTTTGGGAGTAGATAATTACCAAATTGCCATTATGCCTCCTTGATAAATTAAAAATGAAATGTCTCCTTGAATGACATATATCCTTGGACACCTTAGGATGGTTAATGCTAGTTGGACATAATTGTATACCAACTTGGGTGCGATATTGCTTAGACATGCTTTAGTTACCCGAGACTTTCGATCACATGTTCATTGATTATTGAAATTTGACTAATGGAACTATGGAATTGTGGTGTGAGGCCACTTTTATTAAAAGATGTTGTGCCATGGCAGGATTGCCATTTGGTCGGAATGAACAAAAATGATTTATGCTCGGGCTTGAGGTAGGAGCTAGAGTGGGTGCGTAATGCACATTGGGTTGTGGTAGACTTGTCCGAGCAAATAACTAAGGACTTAACTTTGCAAGTCATTGATCCGGTCACCTCGTGCAACCATAAGTCCCAGTATGGGACTGACCGCCAATTAATTAGGAAAGTTTTGAGTCGGTTCTCATTGTGGTCATTTATTGGCGCAAGAGGGGTCGTGATGGCGAAACCTTAGCGCGTAACCGAGGCAAAATGGAACTTTGTAAAGCCTTGTCACGTGCTCTAGACTACTCACCAAAGGAAGTGAGCGGTGGTATCGACGGATGCCAAACAAACTAGAGAATTCGTGTCTTGTGGGTAAAGCCGCATAACCTCTCGCAGAGTGTCAAAATCTATTCGAATAGCCGTGTCCCCTGCTACGGACATGCCCGGTGATTTCGCGCAAGGGTAGCATTTTCAAAAATGTGGTTTGGTTCGATGGAAACGCTTGGTTGAATGGTTGGGAAGTGAACGGATGTTCACCGCTTGATTCAAAAGAACTTGGTTATCTATGTATTATTCTTTTACAATCCTGCTTTGCAACCTAATTATTGTATTTACTGTTAAACTTGCTTTCTGCAAATTAACCATAAAACTATCCTTGTTTAAGCCTGGCATGAATACTATGTGCATACATTTCTCTACGACTTGCTGAGTACTTTATGTACTCACGGCTTTATGCCCTTTGTTGATCAGTCCCAGCAGAAGAACCAGAAATGTTGAGTTCTATGATGAAGGCTACTTTGAAGACTTCGCGATCTAGGTCACGCCCTCCACTGATTGCTCGTGGGCATGTCGATTGGTCTCCACGTATTTTGAGATTTCCGCTGCCAGATACTCTGATGTTGCTAAGCCCTGTGAGGTGACTTTTGTAAGAACCTTGACCATAAGGTCTTTGCTGTTTTAATTAATATTACTTTGTCTGCTTCATTAGTTCGTTGTTGAATGGTTATGATTACATCATTGTTGTAACTGTGCAAGCTAGCTACTGATCATGGGACTAGCTTGGTATGCACAGAGGGTCTCGGTTGTGTGACACCCGGGTCCGACAAGAGATGGTATCGAGCCATATCGACTGTAGGACGTAACCTTTAGTTAGATTGATCGTCTTAGTCAAAAATTCAAAATATATTTTATAAATCAAACCAAGCAATTAACCTGACTAGATATTCTCCTCTCATCTTATTCTGTTCTTTCTTATCTTATTCTATTCTTATCTTATCATCTTACCCTCTTATATCATTCTTGAACTCTTTCATCTTATCTTTTCTGGAACTTGGTTTTCAAATTTAAATTTGACTCCTCATCTCTCGGATTATCCCTAGGATCGAGCCCTTCAAGATCAAGTAATGGAAGTTTTGGAAGTTCAAGATTCGCGATCTGCTTCAAGTTGACCCTCCATAAAGATTAGATTGGTAGCTGCCTCCCTAGTTTTAGAGTCGCTTAGTCTCGTAATAGTGCTTTTGTGCTTAAGTGTCCTTTTGGTTTGCTTCTTGATAGCTTTTCCGCTATCCGCTCGCTGGGTAAAACCAATTTTGTCCGCATTAGGTTGATCCATCTATCTCCCTTGTTTCTCGCTCATCTCCGTGCTTTCCTCGCATCTAAATTGCTTTCTCCTTCTCGCCTATTAAACCGGTGAAGCTTTGTCGCAGATGGTTCGCACCGCAACTCCGCAAGCCGTGATGAGACTCCAAGCGCCGTGTCCCGCCTTCCCCAGCCGCCAGCAGATCCGGTTTGAGTCGGTTCATGGCGCCCAGACGCGGTGATGAGTTCTTTGATGCGAATATGACTCGATGATGAATCGCCAGAACTGCACGCCGCCTCGCCGCAATGATGAATCGTATCAGTCAAGCACCGCCACGCCCACGCCGCTTCCACCCCGTGTTTCCTCACCCAGTTGGCGAGTTTTTGAGGACCCATCCGCCCACTTTCTCTAGCTCCTGAGCCATTGGACGCAGATGAATGGTTACGCTCCATGGAAAGAAGCTCGCTATCACCCGCTGTGATGATCGCGAGAAGGTTCTCAGATGCCACTCACCACCTTGAAGGTACCGCCGCAGAATGGTGGGAGAACTATTGTGCCGCCCATGGAAACCCCGAGAGTATCACTTGGGCCGAAGTTTTCAGGAGCTTTCCGCCACTCCCATATCCCGATGGAAAGGTGGAAATGAAGAAGAATGAGTTCCGTGAGTCGCAGAAGGCAACACGCCGCTGAGTGAATATCTTAACAGATTCACTCGCTTGTCCCGTTATGCCCCTGAGGACGTTGCCACGATGATGCCCGCCAAGCGCTTCAAGAGAGGACTCAACCCCGCTTGAAGGTGCAAGTCATTGGGAATGACTATTCAGATTTCCAAAGACTTGGTGAACAAGGCCATGCTCATCGAGGAATCCCGCCGTGAACTTGAAGAATCCCGCAAGAGAAAGATGATGCAAAGACAAGCTGCCCATCGGCCTCACTCCCAGAGAGTCGAATGAATGTGCCGCCTCCCGCCGTGTTGCTCCACTGTCACATTCAGAGCCCTCAGAGCAAAGACTCGCCCAGCCAGCCCAAAGTGACGCAGCTTCAACGGCTCAAAGCAACCAGCAGAACCAAGAAGTGGCAACCCGCACCGGATCACCGCTTTAAGTGCCATCACCGGGCACTTCGCCAATAGTTGCCCGCAGAGGCAAGGCCCTTCTCCTGCTCGCTTCAACATGGGAGCCACTCCAACCAGACCCCACTCCAGAGTTGCACGTGGAGCCCTCAAACTCCATCCGCACTGCCAAGACTCCTCACCTTTTGGAAGAGGTCGTGAACCACACCACCGTGGAGGAAGCCTGCATGCCCCTTGACGTCGTGGCCGGGTAAGTTCCTTGTCAATTCAAAGACCGCCATCGCTTTGTTTGATTCTCGAGCTTCGATTCGCTTGTTTCTGAGTTTTGCCGAAAGGCACCAGCTGGAAGTTTTGCCTCTTAAAAGTGTTTTGTTGGTTCAATCTCCTGCTCGAATTGAGTACGAACCAAGGTTGCCCTAAGGTTAAAGTGACCATAGAAGGGTAGAATTCCTTGCTAATCTCATCATCATAGACACCAAGTCTCTTGATGTGATTTTGGGAATGGATTGGCTTGCCAATCACCAAGCCCTCTTGGATTGTGGTGGTAGAAGCATCACTTTGGTCAGTCCGGATGGAACCAAGGTAAAGTTTGAAGCCTCCCCACAGAAGCTAGCTGGATCTTTAGTCTGCGCAGCGCTGTTGTGTCTTTGGAAGAAGTGCCAGAGTCGAGAGTTCCCGATGTCTTTCCCGATGACCTACCCGAATGCCGCTGCATCGAGACTTGAGTTTGTCATCAATCTTGTTCCAGAACTGCCCTATTTTCAAGAGACCCTACAGATTGCCTGTCAATGATTTGGTTGAACTAAAGAAGCAAATTGAAGAAATGCAAGAGAAAGGTTTTGTCCGACCAAGTTCTTCACCTTGGGGAGCCCCAGTGATCTTTGTTGCAAAGAAGGATGGCACCCAACGGATGTGTGTGGATTACCGAGCCCTCAATGAGGTCACCATCAAGAACAAGTACCTCCGCCCAGATCGATGATTTGTTTGACCAGCTTGAAAGGAGCCGGTGTGTTCTCCAAAATAGACTTGAGGTCGTTACCACCAGTTGAAGATTCGCCCGTAAGATATTCCCAAGACAGCCTTTCTCAACCCCAGATGGATCTGTATGAGTTCACGGTCATGTCTTTTGATTGACCAATGCCCTCGCTACTTTATGAACTTGATGAATAAAGTATTCATGGAGTATTTGGATAAGTTCGTTATTGTCTTCATTGGCGATATTTTGGTGTATTCCAAGAGTGAAGAAGAGCATGAAGAGCACCTCCGCTTGGTCCCGAATAAGCTTAGAGATCATCAACTCTATGCTAAATTCAGCAAGTGTGAGTTTTGGATGAAAGAAGTTACTTTCTTGGGTCATGTCATGTCCGCAGAAGGAGTGTCTGTTAACCCTAGCAAGGTTAAGGATGTGCTTAATTGGGAGTCACCCAAGTCGCTGCCTCAGTCGAAGTTTTCTTGAATGGCAGGATACTATCGCCGATTCATAGAAGGATTCTCCAAGATAGCAAGACCCTCACTCACCGTTGAAGAAAGAAAAGAAATTTGCTTGGACAATGATTGTGAGCAAAGTTTTCAAGAGTTGAAGAAGCGCTCGACCTCACTCCAAAGTGTTGATTTTGCCGATGTCCTAAGGATTTTGAGATTTTCTCGTGATGCATCCCCAAGGACTTGGTTGTGTCCTCGATGCAAGAAAGGAAGGTTGTAGCTTATGCTTCCGTCAATTGAGGCCTCATGAAGTGAATTACCCCACTCATGACTTGGAGTTAGTCAGAGTGCATGCTCTAAAGATATGGCGCCATTACCTTATTGGTAATCGCTGTGAAGTCTACACTGACCATAAGAGCTTGAAGTACATTTTCACTCAGCCGATCTTAATATGAGGCAAAGAAGGTGGTTAGAGTTAATCAAGGATTATGATATTGGAATCCATTACCACCTGTGCAAAGCTAATGTTGTGGCGTATGCCTTGAGCGAGTAAAAGTCTCATCGCAATACCCCGTCGATCAAGGAAAATCACCATTTCGCATGAAGAAATCCGAAGCTCAAGTTAGAGTTGGTTGAAGAAGGTTATCTAGTCGCCTAGAAGTTCAACCCACTTTATGGAATCGATCAAGGAAGCTCAAGTTGAAGATGCCAATATTAAGGAAATTAAGAGCAACATGAAGAAGGGTAAAGCCCCGAGATTTTCGTAAGATGAGCAAGGCACCATTTGGTTTGACAAGTTTAATCTGTGTTCCAGATCGCTAAGAGCTTAAGCAAATGATACTCAAGGAAGCCCATGAAACTTTGTATTCCATTCACCCTCGAAGCACAAAGATGTACCAAGACCTCAAAGAAATGTATTGGTGGCCTAGCATGAAGCGTGAGATTGCCGAGTATGTAGCTCAAAGGTGATGTCCGTCAATGAGTTAAAGCCGAGCATCAAAGACTCGCTGACTCTCGCAACCCTTGAAAGTGCCCGAATGGAAGTGGGAAGAAATTGGCATGGATTTTATCACCGGTTTGCCAAGGACAAGGTCGATATGATTCTATCTCGGTAATTGTGGATCGCCTAACCAAAGTTGCTCACTTTCTCCCACCAAGACTACTTACTCGTGATAGATCGCGAATTGTACATGGCAAAGATAGTGTGCCAAAGATGGAGTGCCAAGAAGATCGTGTCGATCGAGGATCCCGATTCACCTCAAGATTTTGGCGTGGTTGCACAGTTGTTTTGGGTACTAATCTAAATTTCAAGATGCCTTATCATCCCTGCACGGATGGATGCATGTAAAGAGTAAATCAAATCCTAGAAGATATGTTAAGGGCTTGTGCCTTAGCAAATCGACATCAGCTTGGGATCAAATGCTACCTTATGCGAGTTTTCCTATAACAACAGATTATCAGTCAAGCCTCCAGATGTCTCCATTTGAAGCTCTTTATGGAAGAAAATGCAGACACCCTTGTATTGGAATGAAGTAGGTGAAAGACAAGTGTTTGGGCAGATATTTTGGAAAAGCCAAGAGCAAGTTCGATCAATCGAGAAAGGTTGAAAACAAAGATGCACAGTGCAGAAGAGTTATGCCGATAACCGCCGCCGAGATCTAGCTTTTGCACTGGTGATCATGTGTACTCAAGGTGTCGCCTCAAAGGGATGCGCTGCTTGAGTAAGTGGAAAGCTTGCACCAAGGTACATCGGACCTTTCCCGCTTCTAGCCCAAGAGGAGAAGTCGCTACAGCTTGGAGCTCCCACCTCACCGCCGATGTGCATAATGTCTTCCACGTGTCGCAGCTTGAAGAAGTGTTTGCGCAGCCCAAGAGCGATGCTGGAAGCAATTGCCCCGCAAGAAGACCTCACCTACAAGGAGCATCCCATCAAGATCTTGGAAGTAGCAGAGCGAGTGACAAGAAGCAAGATCATCCGTTTCGCAAGGTCCCAAGTGGAGCAACCACACCAAGAAGAAGCCACTTGGGAACGAGAAGATGACTTGAAGGCTGAGTTTCCCCACCTATTCTCTAGTCAGCCTGAATCTCGGGGTCGAGATTCCCTTTAAGAGGGGTAGGTTTGTAACGTCCCGTTTTTCGGAGTTTTTGAAAATTTTAAAAGAAAACCATTTGCTTCTATTTGTCAAAAGCTTAATTTGGAATTTCAGAATTCAATTGCATGTTTAATATGAATTAATCAAACTTCAATTAAATTAAAGTTGGTTTGATTGAGTTTTCTGGAATTTAAAATCAAAATTATTATTTTAAGAATTTTCTTGGATTTATTGGATTTTAGAAATTGATTTTTGTTTTATCCGAAATTAAAAATTAATTTATTTGCAAAATAAAAAGGAAATTTAAAGTTAAAAGTATTTTTATTAAGTCTAGAATAATTCAAGGAATTTCTGTGAATTTTTCTAGAATTTTTGGAGTCTATTTGCTATTTTCTAATTTGCCTTTTGTTTTATTTGAATTTCTGTAAATAAAAGGCTATTTAAAAATCCCTTTTCGGTTTTGGGCCGAATCTCTCCCGGCCCATCTCCTGTTTTCCCGCGCCGGCCCGCTTCCGCGGCCCGCTCCGCGCGCGCCCTCGCCTCCGCCGTCGGATCTTCATCCGAAGCGTCTCGCTCGCCGCCTCTTGCTCTGGCCGTTGATCGAATCCGCCGATCCGCTCGCGCCTCCTTTCTTCGCGACCGTCCGATCGCCATCGACGGCTCAGACGCTCGCGCTTCTTCGCTTCCCACCGTCCGATTGAAATCGGACGGCGCCGCTTCATCTCCTCCCGCGCCCTTTGACTTCCCCACCGTCCGATTGAAATCGGACGGCTCGCTTCTCCGCGGCCTCGCTCCGCACCGTCCGACGAATCGGACGGCCTCGATCGTCGCTCTCGCCCGCCGCCGCCGCCTTCTCTCCCACGCCGCGCGGCGCCGCCGCCGCGATCTCGGCGTTCTGTCTCGCCACGCCGCAACGCGGCGCTGCCTCGCCGCTTCGCGCCTCACAGATTCGCCACGCCGCGCCAGGCTCTCTCTCGCTTTTAAAACCGCCGCGCGTTCCTCTTCTCCTCTCTTCGTTCTCTCTCCCGCTCTCGGTTGCTTTCGCCGCCCTTCCTTCTTCTTCTCCTCGCCGGCCGCTTGCCGCCTGCTGTTCCTCAAGCGCTGCCCCCGTCTTCGAGCTCGGCCGCCGCCGGCCCGCCACCGCCGCCTTCTTCTCTCTCTCTCTCTCTCTCTCTCTCGACCAGGCCCGAGCCCACGTGGTCGCCCACGTGGCGCCACGGCCGACGCGCTCGCCTCTTTCGATCGCTGCGTGGCGCCACGTGTGCGATTGCGTGCTTGTTGACGCCAAAGTCCGATTTTTCAAGAGAAAATAAATCCGAAAATCCGAAAACCCTAATTTCATCATTTTATGTGATTTGAAATTTCTTTTGGCTATAACTTTCTCATCCGAACTCCGATTTGGGTGATCCAAATTTCTAAATTCATATAAATTCATCCTCTTTCATTTGGTACTGGTTTTGTAATTTTGGAGTTCATTTGGTGCTGTTTTATTTATTTGTTGCTATTCTCGCACGTAGATTCCGCTGCTTTGGAAGATTTCTTCGACCGACGATCAAGACCTCTCCTCACAACGAAGGCAAGTCGAGGCCTTTGACCATGTTGAACCCATTTTACAAATGTATATTGCTTTAAATTATCATGCATGGCTAGTTTTATTAAAAATGGTTTTGGGAGTAGATAATTACCAAATTGCCATTATGCCTCCTTGATAAATTGAAAATGAAATGTCTCCTTGAATGACATATATCCTTGGACACCTTAGGATGGTTAATACTAGTTGGACATAATTGTATACCAACTTGGGTGCGATATTGCTTAGACATGCTTTAGTTACCGCGAGACCTTCGATCACATGTTCAATGATTATTGAAATTTGACTAATGGAACTATGGAATTGTGGTGTGAGGCCACTTTTATTAAAAGATGTTGTGCCATGGCAGGGATTGCCATTTGGTCGGGAATGAACAAAAATGATTTATGCTCGGGCTTGAGGTAGGAGCTAGAGTGGGTGCGTAATGCACATTGGGTTGTGGTAGACTTGTCCGAGCAAATAACTAAGGACTTAACTTTGCAAGTCATTGATCCGGTCACCTCGTGCAACCATAAGTCCCAGATGGGACTGACCGCCAATTAATTAGGAAAGTTTTGAGTCGGTTCTGTTGTGGTCATTTATTGGCGCAAGAGGGGTCGTGATGGCGAAACCTTAGCGCGTAACCGAGGCAAAATGGAACTTTGTAAAAGCCTTGTCACGTGCTCTAGACTACTCACCAAAGGAAGTGAGCGGTGGTATCGACGGATGCCAAACAAACTAGAGAATTCGTGTCTTGTGGGTAAAGTCGCACAACCTCTCGCAGAGTGTCAAAATCTATTCAATAGCCGTGTCCCTGCTACGGACATGCCTGGTGATTTCGCGCAAGGGGTAGCATTTTCAAAAATGTGGTTTGGTTCGATGGAAACGTTTGGTTGGAATGGTTGGGAAGTGAATGGGATGTTCACTGTTTGATTCAAAAGAACTTGGTTATCTATGTATTATTCTTTTACAATCCTGCTTTGCAACCTAATTATTGTATTTACTGTTAAACTTGCTTTCTGCAAATTAACCATAAAACTATCCTTGTTTAAGCCTGGCATGAATACTATGTGCATACATTTCTCTACGACTTGCTGAGTACTTTATGTACTCACGGCTTTATGCCCTTTGTTGATCAGTCCCAGCAGAAGAACCAGGAAATGTTGAGTTCTATGATGAAGGCTACTTTGAAGACTTCGCGATCTAGGTCACGTCCTCCACTCGATTGCCTGTGGGCATGTCGATTGGTCTCCACGTATTTTGAGATTTCCGCTGCCAGATACTCTGATGTTGCTAAGCCCTGTGAGGTGACTTTTGTAAGAACCTTGACCATAAGGTCTTTGCTGTTTTAATTAATATTACTTTGTCTGCTTCATTAGTTCGTTGTTGAATGGTTATGATTACATCATTGTTGTAACTGTGCAAGCTAGCTACTGATCATGGGACTAGCTTGGTATGCACAGAGGGTCTCGGGGTTGTGTGAATCCCCGGGGTCCGACAGTTTCCCTCGACCAGCCGGTCCATCCTCTCCTTTTCCCTTCTGGCCCAGTCAAGTCAGTGCCTCTCCCCTGGTTTTTCATCGAGTAGTCCCATCGACCAGTTCTGTCGCTTCTCCCACCACTACGTTAGCACCACGAACGCGCGCCTGCGCTTCTGGCCCTTTGCCACAACCTGCTCCCCTCCATATGCCTTTGACTCCGGCGCCTCTATCACCCCGTCTCCTCGCCAGCATCTACTCCTATCGGCCCTGCCACCTATGTCGCCCGCCCAAGTCATCGCCCTCGTCACTTCCCCTGTTGCGTGCGCCTGCCCCGTCCCCTCCGACCAGGGCGCCCATGCCACGACCACCTTGGGAATCCGTGCACCTCTGAGTCGAAGACGACTCTACCTTTCCTCCCACCGGCTATAAAAGGAGCTTAGAGCCTTGCCTCCCCACCCCCCATTTCCCATTCATTTCGGGTATGTACCCCAGCGAAGTACCTGAGCAGTCCTCTGTTTTCTCTGAGCTCTACCACTTCCGCTCGTGCTGCAGTGGTTGCCCGAAGCCTCGAGCTCCAAGTTTGACCAGCCACTGCGCATCCTTTCGGTTCTCGCCGCACTAGTGCAGCCCTCTTCTACCCTCGTCGATTCATGCCCAGAGCTTCTTGGAGCAATCCCATCACTCGATTTCAATTTTGTGGCACAGGAACGACCGGACTCCTCTTCTCGTTCAGCTCCGGATGACCACTTCACCGCCGTCTCCTTCGTCACTGACCGCAAGCTCCCCCATCGTCGTTCGACCTCCTCTGACCTCCCTCTCGGTCTTGGTAAGCCCCCTTTCTCCTTGCCTAATTCTCCCTCTTGTCTTTCCGACCTCGCCGAGCAGTCAAAACTCCTTTTCGACCACGTCTACGACCATGTCTACGACTACATCTACGACCATGACCAGGTGATGCATTGTTGAAACCTCCTTTAGACCACACTGTGTTTTCGAATTCCTTCTGACCAAGTGTCGTTGATACTCTTTACAACCACATGTTGTCGATACTCTTTACGACCACATGTGGTCGATACCCTTTACGACCAACTGTAGTCGAAACCCCTTCCGACTACACCTTGTAGTCGAAGCTCCTTCCTACTACATCCTGTAGTCGAACCTCTCTCCGACCGCGTCAGTACTCAAAGCCAGTAGTACTCGAAACAAACAGTACTCGAATCCACAGTACTATAAACAAACAGTGCTCGACATGAACAGTACCAAAAGCCAGCGGTACTTGAAACAAATAGTACTCAAAATGAATAGTTCTCAAAACCAGCAGTACTCGATGCCAAAACTTCTAAAGCTCCGTACTCCACCGTTATAACTCTGATTCTAGTGTTTTTTGTTTCTAAATTTGTATAAATTTAAGGCCTTGCTAGTGGCACTGGTCTTATTTGTTTGAAGTTCATGCTAATGGCACTGGTCTTATTTGATTTGAAGTTCATTTGTTATTTTGTTAGTATTTATTTGTTCTCTTCAACTATTTATTCTTTTTCGGTGTGTTCGCTCGAGTAGAGTTCGAAGACGCGGAAGATCTCTAGTTTGATCCTTATGTAGGACTTTCAAGACTCTCTCTGATATGGATCCACCTAGTTGATTAGATGAATCCTGATTGTTGGCCCAATCTTTCACGGTACACTCAAAGATCAGTAGCAATCTCACAAACCAATTCGGTGAATTGAATTGTAAGAAAATCAATATACTCACAAGCCAATCTAATAGATTGAATTGCAAGTAGTAGCGTTAGGTGAATAGTACTCCAAAACAAGAGATAGATATCTTGATCTTGCTCTCAATCTTTCTCCCTCAATCTCTCCAACTCATATCACGACTGAAGAACACACGATATGCGCCAAAACGGCTTTTCTGATTTTTATTATCTAAATCATAACTTGTCCTCCCATATGGTGCGGCCATGGGGGTTTATATAGCCTCCCACGCAAGCACAAAATTCGGATAAACAGTACCGAGTGCTACAAGAATCCGCACTGATACTATTTACATGAACAAGATGTCGAGTTGGTTCGCTCACGTGAACAAGAAACCAAAAAAATACTTTCTTTAATTAGAATTTAAACTATTCTAGTTTTGGAATAAAATATTAATCACCAATTGGTCATGTCGAATTGGATCCAAATCGAACCAACCCACATGCCATGTTCTCAAGGCCCTCTCCATGCATGGCCAAATCTCCCTCTTGGTTTCCCTTGTGTTGTGGGCTTTCCTTCTCTTAGCTTCTTGCACGAACTTGTTCCATGCACTTGATGCTTCTTCTGACGCCAATGCAACCCTTGCTGCCGTACCACCACATGTCTTTCTTGACTGCACGCATGCGCTAGGGTTTTATCCCGAGAGAACGTCCCCTCTCGTTGGCCAGCATCCCCATCCACCCTATCGGCCTTCACAACATTTTGTTTTACCTTTTGCAATGCTTTGGTTGTAGATATGGCCGTATCATCCTCCCTTTCTTCAAGAAAAGACATCCTCGTCTTTTGTGTAACCTCAGGAATCTCCGTCGGGGTAGTCTTCACGATCGTCTTTTTAGCTATGATCTCCTCAGCATGAATAGAATTATCTGGCATAGGACACAGGGTATATGATCTTCCCTGATGCACCAAAGAGTACTTGTTGGATCTCCCGTGGTGGGTAGCATTGCGATCATACGGCCACGGATGCCCCAACAACAAGTGACATGCATGCATAGGCACGACGTCACACTCCACTTTGTCGTGATAGTCTCCTACTGAAAAACAAACTTTGACACGATGAGTAATTTTTAGTTTACCGACATTATGCAACCATTGTGCATAATACGGTTCTGGATGTCGCCAGGTTGTCAACCCCAAAGCTTGCACCAAATCGTTGCTAATGATATTGTTGTAGCTTCCGCCATCAACGATAAGCTTGTAAACTTTGCCATTGATTTTGCACTCAGATTTGAAAACGTTGGTTCGCTGCCCCGTTGTGAGAATGGAAGTGTTGTCAACTCGAACCGTCTTGGTCAGCATACAAAGACCATCTTGTGGTGCCTCACTAGTAGTTTTGTCATCATGGAACGACACCTCTTGCTGTTTTTGGGTAGAAAGAAGGCTCGCCAATTCTAATTTCTTCTGTTCTTCCTCGGCCAACCGTTCCTCTTCACGTTTCTTGGCCTTTAGCCTTTGCTTCTGCTCTTTAATGTCTCCTTGGGCCTTGTCTCGTCGCTGTCTATCTTCAAAGTACCTTGACGAGGACCAAGATGTAATGTCCTTTCGTGTTCCTCTCCATGGAAAGGAGTACCGCATGACGGGGCGTGATGCAACTCGATGTATGTGCTGTTCTTTCAACCAATATGCACCAATCACCAACGAACATGCTCTCATATGCATAGGAATCATATCACAAGTAACAACAGCAGTATACCCATCCAAAGAAAATTTTACCTCCACTTGTTTTGTGATCGGAATGCGCTTGAACCTCCAAAGCAATAGATATGGCTCCGGATGTGGCTTTGTGATCAACCCCAATCATCCACAAGTGTTTGGCTTGCGGCGTTTGTCAAGCTTCCGTGATCGATCATCATAGCACAATCTGTGTTCCCCACTCGACACCGATTGAAGAATATGTAGCTCGGGTCGTGGAGTGGATCCTCCTCACATTAATCTATAGTGTAGCTGAATTGCATGACCAACTTCATGTCCTTCCTATCGGCCATGTTGATACTTGATCTTCGTAGCAACGAAGTACCGTGAACAACTGAAGCTCTGATACCACCTGATACGGATCCACCTAGTTGATTAGATGAATCCTGATTGTTGGCCCAATCTTTCACGGTACACTCGAAGATCAGTAGCAATCTCACAAACCAATTCGGTGAATTGAATTGTAAGAAAATCAATATACTCACAAACCAATCTAATAGATTGAATTGCAAGTAGTAGCGTTAGGTGAATAGTACTTCGAAACAAGAGATAGATATCTTGATCTTGCTCTCAATCTTTCTCCCTCAATCTCTCCAACTCATATCACGACTCAAGCACATACGATATACGCCAAAACGGCTTTTCTGATTTTTATTATCTAAATCATAACTTGTCCTCCTATATGGTGCGACCATGGGGGGTTTATATAGCCTCCCACGCAAGCACAAAAATTTGGACGAACAGTACCCGAGTGCTACAGTAATCCGTACCTGATACTATTCACGTGAACAGTATCCGAGTTGGTACTGTTCACGTGAACAGTAAATCGAAAAAAATACTTTCTTTAATTAGAATTTAAACTATTCTAGTTTTGGAATAAAATATTAATCACCAATTGGCTGTCTGAATTGGATCCAAACTGAACCAACCCACATGCCATGTTCCTGGCGTCCTCTCCATACATGGCCAAATCTCCCTCTTGGTTTCCCTTGTGTTGTGGGCTTTCCTTCTCTTAGCTTCTTGCACGAACTTGTTCCATGCACTTGATGCTTCTTCTGACGCCAATGCAACCCACGCTGCAGTCACCACATGTCTTTCTTGATCGCACGCATGCGCTAGGTTTTATCCCGAGAGAACGTCCCCTCTCGTTGGCCAGCATCCCCATCCACCCTATCGGCCTTCACAACATTTTGTTTTACCTTTTGCAATGCTTTGGTTGTAGATATGGCCGTATCACTCTCCTTCACTGCAGGCGAGTCAATACTTTGATCATTTTGAACGTACGTTTTACGTAAATTATGTTCCTTTAAATTACAAAAAATGCATGCTTTCATTCTTTAAGCAAATGTATGTTAAACACTAAGATAGTTAAATACCCATTTGCCCATTTGGTGATTAATTAATTATTACGCCACCCTTTGGCCATTAAATATATTATTCCATGTCACCCTAGTAACTATATGGTAATTACTAGTTATAAGTTGTACTTAAGCGACATGCTAGTCTTTCTTCAGTACAGGGGCATTAAGTGCCCCAATAATTATCTTTTAATCATGAAATTGGTTTGGGCAGTCATTGTGGGTAAATAACTAGAATGTTGTGATAATATATTTTATTCCCCAAAAGCCCTATTAAATTGATGTTATCTCATCTGGGCAGATGGTACGGTGGTGGGTGTCGTTGGAGCACGAGAGTGGTTGATATGTGGTATGAACCGCCCGGATGAATTAAGAACTTAATCTTATCATGACCTCCCATGTAAAAATAAGTATAACCACAAGTCTATAAAAACAAACATGGCTTAGTAAATTTGTTAAACTCTGAATGTCATCCCGCTGGAGGGGTAGCGTGATCGTGCAAGCACTGGACACGGTTTGGCTTGAATGGGACACCGATGCAAGGTGAAATTATCAGTTGCACTAGACATTGTGGGTAATCTAGCTACGCTAATTGCTAAGATGAACATTCCGACAACTTATGGGCGTGGCCCATATGGGTGAGATGACGGAAGGGGCGACATATTTTGAAAGGTTACTGTGACGATCGCTAAACTATGTGACTAAGGAATCATATGGGGCAACAAGTATGATTGTCTCTTGCAAGTACAATGTACAACCTCTGCAGATTCTAAACTATTTAAACAGTTATGCCTACGGTCGAAGGCGAACATGGGAACTTAACTTGAGTTATTTCTATTTATAAAACTTTGCAAATGGGATGATTATAGTGTCGGCTCACCTAGCCTCAGGTTGGAGGTAACCACAATCAAAATAAGCATAAGGTGGAGGTAACCTCTGCTGTTATAAATATTGCACAATATCTCTTTAATAAAATGAGCTTTGTCAAATTGCTAAGTCATAGGAATTTCTAAATATTGTAGTGGAAAATGTTGCTTTGAGTAAATAAAAGAACCCGAGCCATCCTTGTTAAGTCTTGCATGTATTATTACTGCATTTTGTGTGCTGGCTCGCGAGCACGGAAGTTGTGCTCATCCTCGCTCCTTTCCTCAAACCCTTAGGAGCTGGAAATCATGAAGATTATGCCTATTACGAGGATCCAGACGTTGGAGGCCTAGAAGATGATGAAGAGTAGTGTAGTTCTTTTAGACTAGGTCTCGCGTCAGTCTAGCTAACTCCATTGATGCTTGTGTGCATCCAATATTATCCAAGTCTTTGGTTTATTTTGGACGCACACGGGTTTCCCCAGTCGCTTGCCTGTGGAGAGATGTGCTCTACCCCTTTTTGTTTCAGCAATCGCTTTCGCTTTTATGTAATGTAAGCATTTGGCCTGTTCAGCCCTATTGTAAAACTAGATCCGATGCGGTCTATGTTACTTTGATGTTCTATAATATAATGGTTGGTACAGTTTACATCGTGTATAAAATAAGTCAGTGATATATCTGTGACTGCTAGCTATTGATCTAGAAAATAGCACAGTATTTTCACAAAGGATTTGGATTGGTGAAATCCGGATCCGACACTGAACGCGTTTGTCCATATGTTCATACGATTTAAGTAGTATATGAGAAGCGAAAGTACGTACTACCAGGACAGGAGTACTATATCATTTTCATATATATATATATATATGCTCTTGTGCACTGGATACTTTGCCTAAAGAAAATACTCCAAGCTGCTAGATGTACTTTTTTTTATATGGAAGGCAGAGTAGATGCGTAGTACCTTATCTCTGTTTAGGATAGAAAGGCCATGCCGTGGGCAGGGCCACATTAACAGAGAACGAGACAAACAGTCCTAGAATCCGGACGCAAACAACGCATGCAAGGCATCTTCTTCTTCTTTTCGAAGAAAGAAAGGAAACAGTGCTCTATAATCCAGCGAGGCGAACAGTGCAAAAGTATTCTTTGTTGAAAACGCTACTGACAGAGATCTAGAACAACAGTGCGATGTTTGTCTCGATGTTGGCCGGCCAAAGCTTTTCTTTCCATGCCAGCTTTCGCGTGATGGCGATCACAGCATGCACCAATTACGCAACGAAGGCTTAAGTTAATTAGATCTACAACGTACTAATTGAGCCGTGCAAATCCGGCCGCGCGTACGCTGGAGTGGACAGTTTGGATACGAGCACTACCATGATCGATTTACATGCTGGTACATGACAGCTACCTTGCACAGCTAATTTCATCAAGAAGCTAGGGGCTACCTTGCAGTTAATTTCATGAAGAAGATGCATATTGACTGATCACCTGGACTAGTCATTGTTAGTGATGTGTCCAACAGGCAATCATAAACAATACGGTTTTATAGGCTAAGAGGGATATTGATCCATATGGGACTAGGGTTCTATTGGGCCTACAACGTGGAAGTCCATTAGCATGCTCTATAAATATATAGAGGCGGAGCTGCAGGTATAAGACGATGAACCATGGCCGCCACCTCCCCTTGGCCGTATTCTGAAACCATAGCCGAGCGTGCGGTGCTAGCACACCAGCGCACGACGTTCCATCCCGAACGTGTGGACTCCGTGGAGGCGCCGCTGCTGTTGCTGCTGTGCTGATTGGCGAAAAGCGCAAGGCTATTGCGTAGGACTCGAGGAGTAGACATTCAGTTCGTGAAACGATCGACTGTTTCTTCTACATCAACGCGTATCTACGTTGGACCGGGCTGCTTCAACTCTTCTTCCGCTGTGCAGCGCATCTAGTGGTAACTATCTATGACTCCCTTACACGTATGTTTTCTGGTTGAACACGGTAGAAAATCAATTATTGTAGCTAGCGTAGCCTACCTGTTCACCTCTCAGTCATATCTTGCTTCTAATTGATCAAAGGCTGGCTTATAAAATTGTTCAAAAGCTGGGAAATTGTTCAACTCTGGCTTATACTTTTTTTTTTTGAAAAGGATGAATATTTGATTTAATTTCAAATCACATAAGATTAGCATACATACTGGATGCCAAAACTGCATTAGGGTTCCGGTAATGCACTGAAATAAAAGTGTCAAGGAACTACTCATGTGACCTAAAAATTATTTCATTCATAATCCATCCAAACAATCCACATTAGTTTTGCATTTTCACTTTTTGTTAGTTAAAAGCAACAATAACTTAACTTGAACAATTTCCCACCTTAGGGACCAAAATGACGACACTTCACTACAAGTGTAGAAACCCATTAAGACAATTCCAAATTTTAGGACCTCATGGGCGTTTCCACTTAGATTAAGGAACACATCCAGTGCAAAATTGAACCATTTTAATCAAATAAACAACTCGACTTCTAGTTCTTTTTTTGCTTCCTCCATCCATTAGGTAAGAAAAACAATGCAAGATGCTTATATATAGGTGCTTAAAAATAGAGAATATAGCCACATTATTAAGTACCAATGTAAAAGTCGTTTTCTCCAATCCAACTCTCTCTTTTGTAAGTGCTTAAATGATTGTGTTATTTGTTTATTAAATATAGTTTTGTAAGTTGTGGCAAAAGTGTGGATAGATCTGACTGGTCAGTACGAGTTTGTGGTTTATGTTTTGTGAAAGGAAGGATATCTTCATCGAAGATGATATCTCTAGATATGTAGATACGACCGGTTAGTATATGCAGACACTTGTATCGATCCTTTGTGCAAGTTGCTATAACCAAGGAATACACATTGGAAAAACCTTTATTGGAGCTTATGCTGATTATATGGTCATAGGCACACACCCACAAGATTTTAACAGAGAGTAACCTGGCTTTGCTCCAAACAGCCACTCCAAGGGAGTCATATTAGCTATAGCTTTGCATGGAAGCCTATTGATAAGATAGCAAGCTGATACAAAGGCATATGCCCAGAATTTGATAGGAACGAGGCATGCGCCATCAGAGACAAGCCCATTTCAACCATGTGTTTGTGTTTACGCTCAATCGTGCTGTTCTGCTCATGTGTATGTGGACATGACACCCTGTGGCCGATTCCTACTCGTCTTGGCGAGGGAATGAAGTTTCTGATATTCCCCTCCGCAATCACTTTGTATGCACATAATCTTTTTTACTAAGAAGTCGTTCAACATGATTTCTAAGCTGGATATAAAGACTTGTTCTACATCAGATTTGTATTTAAGAGGATACAGCCATGTAGATCTTCTGAAATCATCAATAAAATTACATAATATTTGAAGCCTTTTACTGGTCGAGTAGCTGCCCCCAAACATCAGTATGAACAATCTCTAAAAGAACTGAAGTTTTATTACTAGAATCCGAAAAGGAAGTTGATGACTTTTTGCCATTGGACAAGCATCATAAACTGAAGAAATCCTATTGCTAAAAGAACAAACTAATTTGTTTTGTTGAATAACATGTTGAACGACGACAGTGGAAGGATGACCAAGGCGGTAGTGCCATTGATCTTGTGAAGGTTTGATGCTAAGTAAGGCAGTTACTTGCGGTACATGGAGGATGTTGTTGAGCTTAATATTTTTATTTGATGTATGGAGTTGAGAGTGACCATAATGGGAAATAAACAAACCTGGCCCATCATCAGCTTGTACACGATCCTTGCCATTGTACCTTTCCTTCACAGTCAGACGATCAAGGTCACTAGTAATGTAATAAATTGCATCCGTATCACTATACCAGTTTGTATCAATCTGGTAGGATGTTGTGGAGTCATATGTTGCAACATGCTTTTCTTCAACTTGATATAAATGATCACTAATACAAAACAGATTATCCTGAACGCTTCATCACAGACGATTCTTTTGGAGCCGTCTGTGATACGTAATTATCATATACGGTCTGTAAATAGAACCATCTGTGATAATTCCCAAACGGTTCTTAAGAATAGCCGTCTGTGAAAATCGCATACGTCATAGACGGTTATTGTTAAAAATAGTTTGTGAATTATCACAGACGGTTCTAAAAAATAACTATCTGTGATAGCGGACACTTCACAGACTGTTCTTAATAAGAATCGCCTGTGATATAGACTTAACACATATGCCATAAATTACAGCAATGATACATACACACACACACACAATCTTCTCCAACCACTTGATATGGTCCAGAATGCGCTCCACCTTCAACTTTAGCATGCTCTAGACGGTTGTAAAATTAGCGGTATTTTTTAAGTGATAGTTTTGATGCTAGCATGAGAAAAATAGAATATATTTTAGATATGGAAGGAACTATCACAGGTGGTTTAGTGGGATAAACCGTTTGTGGTACGTATCACAGGCGGTTATAACCTACAACAATCTGTGATTTGTATTTATCACAGATGGTTATTTACAAGAGCCGTCTGTGATATGTATTTATCATAGACGGTTTGTATTTGGAACCGTTTGTGATGTTTTTTTAACAAGAACCTTCTCTGATAAGCGCGACTGCTTTGAAGAAAACGACGAGTGCACCTAAGAAAGCAACAAAGCCCACCACGAAGCATGAGTTTTTTGAGGGGGTCGTCCATGCAGCATGAGGTGATGAAACTGTAGCTACAACCTACTTTATTGAGCCTAGCACACTCTTTTGGTAGCCATGTTTCTTGAACTTGCAGAGACTGGTCATACCGACTAGCCAGAGAATTTTAATGAAGTAAAAGTGTGCCAAGCTGGAATACAATCACGGTATGACCAGCCCCTGCAAGTTCAAGAAGCATGGCTGTCAGGAGAGTGTGTAAGGTTCGATGAAGTAGGTCGTGGCTACCGTCTCATCACCTTATGCTGCGTGGATAGCAACCGAAAAAAGATCATGCTTTGTGGTGGGCTTGGTTGCTTTCTTAGGCGTACTCACAATCTTCTTCAAAACAGTTGCATCAGAGAAAAAGGAATACTAACCTTAAATCACCAAGAATAAATAGATCTACAAGCATATTTGAAAATCTACGGTATTTCTTTCACCAAACGCACCCCAGAGCCGATCGCCACCTTCAAAGCAGCTGCATATATATCAGAGACATTTCCCACTGTAGATAGATCTAGATCTGAGGGGACGACTTGGTATTTAATTGCCCATATCATAGACGGTTCCTGTTAAGAACCGTCTGTGATACGTATACAGTTTCACAGACGGTTATTGTTAAGAACGGTCTGTAATATTTATTACAGATGGTTTGTAATAAGAATCGTTTGTGAGGCTTACGATTATCACAAACGGTGGTTATTTAAAACCTTCTGTGATACGTATCACATGTAGTTCTTTTTTAGAAGGGTCTGTGATATGCGTAATTAAATATATGGTCGTCCCGACTCCACATAGATCTGTCTCTGATATGTGCGCGGCTGATTTGAAGGAGGCGACCGGCTCTAGGGCATTTGGTGAAAGAATTAAATACCGTAGATTTGCAAGTGTGTTCTTCTTGTAGATCTATTTATTCTTGGTGATCTAAGGTTAGTATTTGCTTCTAATTATATGCATTATTATATAATCTAGAGAGATCGATGATAGCTAGGTTTATCATCCAAGGAGGTTATTGGTAGTTAAGATTTATAATAGAACATTGAGGGGCATGTATATATACATTGACTTGTCATGTATTGTGTAAAATAATAATGTTTATATCATAGTGAGCCTCAGTACTTTTGACTATGTCATGAAATGAATTGGAGGAAGGGAGGAGAAGGAAAGGAGGAAGAAAGAGAGGTTGGTCAATAGGAAGAGATCTTGTGGGATATTTGGGATCTTCGTGGTGAACTCCAAGGGTAACGATCTGTAATCCTTTCTATTTGCCCTGGGTTAATTGCTATTCAATTTGCAGTATGTTTGGTCAATAGGAAGAATACGTAGTTGCATGCATTAATCTGATTAATTTGTTACGTGCATAGCACAGATGGACCAAAGCTGGATGTACGTTGAGAACCGTGTGAGTGAATAGTACATTGATGGCATGTCTGCTTTTAGAAAAGATGTCGAGTAGGATATGTTGAAGAAGGGGATAAAATTTATGTATTGTCCATGCATTAATTGCGATAATTTGAAGATGTTTACCAACCCGGTGCAGATCGAAGCGCACTTGATTCGAATGGGTTTCAAAAAGGAGTATACATGTTGGACTAGTCACGGTGAAGAGCAGATTATACTAGAAGGTAGTGACATCGTCGAGGGAGAGAACGATATGCCGCCGGATGTGGACTATACCTTCGATGAGGGTAGGTTGCACGATGACAATCTAGATCAGATGCTACGCGATGCAGAAGGGGACTATAGTGAGACAGAGTTTGGTAAATTTGAGGGCTTAATGGAGGACTTGGCGAAACTTTTGTTCCTGGGCTGCAAGCTGGAATACACAAGGTTGACATCCGTGCTTGAACAGCTGAAATTGAAGACATGCAATGGTTGGTCCGACAAGAGTTTCACGGTGTTACTATGTCTCCTAGTGGACATCCGTCCTGAGTGAAACGTGTTGCCCATAACCACCTACCAAGCTAAGAAGGTTCTTTATCCATTGTAAATGGAAGTAGAAAGAATATATGCATGCCTGAACGATTGTATCCTCTACCGTAAAGAGTTTCCAGACATGTATGTATGTTCGATGTGCAAAGCATCCTGATACAAGCGTAAGAATCACTCCGATGACGGCGAGGGAATCAAGGTGAAGTAAGGACCACCTGCTAAGGTGTTGTGGTATCTGCCTGTAATTCCCCGTTTGAAGCATTTATTTGCGAATCGAAAGGAGGCAAGATTGTTGCATTGGCACTCGAAGGAGCGTAGGAAAGATGAAAAGATAAGACACCCTGCTGATTCTGCCCAGTGGAGAAACTTTGATAGGAGCTTCAAAGACTTCGGTGCGGAACAAAGGAATATAAGATTTGGGTTGAGTACAGATGGAATGAATCCTTTCGGTAACATGAGCAGGCGACATAGCACCTGGCCTGTGAATCTATGTATGTACAACCTTCCTCCTTGGCTATGTATGAAGCGGAAGTACATTTTGATGTCACTACTTATCCAAGGGCCGAAGCAACTAGGGAATGATATTGATGTCTACCTAGCACCATTGCTAGAAGATCTTGTGACACTGTGGAACGAAGGGGTACATGTGTGGGATACGTACAAATGAAAAAACTTCACCTCAGTCATGTTGTTCTACACCATCAATGATTTTTCTGCCCTTAGTAACCTATCGGGGTTCAGTATAGAAGGAACAAAAGCATGCCTGCACTGCTTACATGATACCAAGAGTGTGTGGCTGAACAACTCGAGCAAAACTGTGTACATGCGTTATCGTAGGTTTCTTCCCAGGTGTCAGCCATACCGCAAGATGAAGAAACAATTCGACGGAAATAAGGAGGACGGTTCACCTCCAAGGGCTTTTAAAGGGAAAGAGGTCTATGACATGGTTAAGGATATCAATGTTGTGCTTGGAAAGTGACATAAATTGAGGATCCGTTAGAAGAACATCTAGAAAAAGCAATCAATTTTTTGGGACTTACCTTATTGGGAGCACTTAGAAGTTCGTTACTGCATCAATGTCATGCACGTGGAGAAGAATGTATGTGATAGCTTGATTGGTCTCTTACTGAATATTCGTGACAAAACAAAGGATGGAGTCAATGTACGGTGTGACTTGGTTGATATGAACATAAGGACGGAGTTAGCACCGAAATAGACCGGTAAAGGTCAAACGTACCTTCCCCCACTTTGATACACTCTGTCCAAAGCTGAGGAACTTAATTGTACCAGAGCTTGCATGGTGTGAAAGTTTCATCCGGTTACTCCGCTAGATGAAGAAACTTGTTTCTATGGAAGATTTCAAATTAATTGGTATGAAGTCTCATGGTTGTCATGTGTGATGACACAAATGCTTCCTGTTGCAATTAGAAGTATTTTATTGAACAAGGTCCAAGTGGCAATCATGAAGCTATGTTATTTCTTTAACTCAATTACTTAGAAGGTCATCGATCCCGATGGACTAGATGCTCTATAATTTGAGATGGTGATGACTCTATGTTATCTTGAGATGCATTTCCTCTCGCCATTTTTTGATATCATGGTCCATCTCATTGTTCACCTTGTGAAAGAGATAAAGATATGTGGCCCTGTGTTCCTACATCATATTTACCCGTTCGAGAGGTACATGGGAATTCTCAAGTCATATGTACAGAGTCGATCTCAGCCGGAGGGCAGAATCATCGAAGGTTATGCAACCGAAGAGGTCATTTAGTTCTGCGTTGATTACATGGCTCAGGTGGAACCGATAAGTGTGCCTCTATTTCATTATGAAGGGAGGCTGGAGGGTATCGGGACCATCGGAAGTAAAGCAATCACTCCTGATCTGGATACGTACGCTCAAGCCCATTTCACGGTCTTACAACACATGACTAAAGTGTCACCGTACATCGACGAGCACAAAGACATGGTATGCCAACGAAATCCAGGCCGGTCGGAGGTTTGGATCACGAGAGAGCACAACTGGTGGTTCAACGAATGGTTAAAGGCGTGATTTACTAGGAGGTCATCAAGTGATAATATGCTGCGATGGTTGGCAAAAGAGCCAAAATTTACAATTATGACATGGCAAAGAAACAACATAAATGGATGCACATTTTACAAGACAGCTCAGAATAGGAAGAGCACAGTCCAGAACAGCAGTGTCTGCAATATATGCGTTTCACTAGCAGTTCAATACCATTGGGCTAAACATAATGAAACATGGGTTGAGCTCCTACTATGGGTTCAAAGAGGAGATTTGGGAGCTCGACTACGTACTTTTCAAGATCCCCAATGTTTCGGTGCCATTGGGCCAAACTTCCACAGGCTGTGAAGGTCGTCGAATACGGCGTCACTACTGTGGACCTCGAACATGTCGGATACAAGGACGAACTATCTGTACTCACTAAGCAAGTTGTTCATATTTTTTATGTAACAGACCTAGCAAATAAGAACCGCCATGTAGTTCCTTATGGAGAAAGAAGGATTGTCGAAGTTGAGAATGTCGTGGATGGGGAAGAGTACAATTAATTTGACGAGTTGCCTCCTTTCGGAGATGGCATTAGGCTCGAGAAAGAACCAAGTGAGGAAGCTAGATATATGCACGTCGATCGTCGTGAATGGCTATTTTTTAAAAAGGAAATAGTCAAATGGAATGATCCCACACGGTGTACACTTATTTGAAAAATTATTCTATTGTAATTAACAAACTCAGCCTATAATTAATAAATTATTCTATTGTAATTGATTTAGTAATTAAGAAATTATTCCATCTGTGATTGTATCTGCTTTCTTGTTTTCAGAGGGCATGGCAAGCATTTCCTGGGGCTAGCTGAAAAACAGAATATTTTTTAGCTATCGAAGGAACTATCACAGGCAGTTTAGTGGAACAAACCATTTGTGATATGTATCACATATGGTTTTAAAATAGAACCGTCTCTGATATGGTTGCATATCATAGACTGTTTTTAAAATAGAACCGTCTGTGATATGGTCGCATATCACAGACGGTTATATTATGGAACCATCTGTGATACTTATCTGAGACAATTCTCGAATAGAACTATATGTGATATAGAATATGACAGACAGTTCTTTAAGAGAACCATCTATGATACCCCTTTATTAGTAGGGCCCCGCTAGGGTTTGCGCCCTTACTCCTAACTCGCTCCCTATCTTCCTCCTCTCCCATCCACTCAATCTCACGCCACACGTGGCGCAGGGAAGAGCAACACAGGGAAGGGTGATGCCGACGGGGACTGGATCTAAGCTCTCGTCGCTTCTTCTTCCCATCCAGATCTTCCTCTTCTCCATCACCTTCGAGTCACGTTCTTTCGGGAACCGAAGGTATGGATCCCAAAAAATCACTTCTTTACATTAAATCGCATGGTAATGTAGTTGGATTTGTCCTTGTGGTTGGTAGATCTGGCTATCATTGATTTTTTGGGCAAAAAATGTTAGATCTAGGAGGAAATCCCCTTTGTGTTGTGCTTCTACATGCTCAAGATAACTGAAATTTGCCATTTTTTTACATGTTTCGTGCTCACTGTGCCTATGTAGGATGTTTTATTCTCAATATGAGTAGTTTATCATAGTACTTAGGACTCCTATTACTTTTTAGTACACACATCAGATGAATGGAGGCAAGTTGGATTTTTAATGCAAGTTTAGTTCATAAGGTTCAAGAAAAGTAACTTCTATTAAACAATTTAATAAAGATACTCCCACTGAATACCATATCCCTCCTATGACATTTAGTGATTCAAGACCCGCAATCAGTTAATCTACTGGTGAGCTTTGGCATCACTGCTAGAAGATTAGTCAATTTGGTAAACAACCCTTTGCTAATCATATCTCGATATGACTCTTGTTGTTGGGCTGCATCTCTATGCTCAGGCACCCAACCCTATGCCCCAAAGTCCATAACCGTTATGATGACCTTGTCAAGTTAAACCAATGCTTGTGAGTAAGTGTCTGACACAAACCCATCTAGTCAAGAAATATTAATGGCATTCTACTTTAGCAAGACCTACCATTAAAATACATGAGTATGGATGGTGCAGCTAATTGGGAGGGTATGAATTTAACATAATATTATGTATGGATGGTGCAGCTAATTGGGAGGGCATCAATTTTACTTAATATTATGTGAGGAAATTTTACTTCTACCATGTAAAGGCATTTAAAGCAATCAAACAACATGCTTAGAAATTAATGAACAGGAATATAAAGGCATTCACAGACAATCAAATTGTATTGTGATATAGTATGACCCTTCCACATGGTGATCTCCATCGCCAAGCTTCCTATTCTCCATGTCTCCGAGTGGCCAAAACCTCCAAGTACTCCCACTAAGCCATTACTCCTAACAGCACTAGTGATAAAATTACAAGGAGTGAATAAGCACCACAAGTAGACACGCAAGCCGTTATACAAATATAGACAACCTTAGGCTGCAATAAACAAGACACATATGTCATGAACGTTACACACATACATGCATCTCATACATCAAGGGTCATACTATACACAAAAACCTGCAAAAAGAAGTTAGGCATAGAATCGCATTCTATCGAGCAACAAGAACACACACTACCCAAAAAGCACGGTCCGATTACCCAGCACGGTGACATGAATCATATTCACATAACGGAGCCTTGGAAATCATCGGATTAATCATATTAACCCCATTCCGAACTAATATGATCATTGCCTTGATATGACCAAATACTACGGCATACTTCGATGGCGGAATTCCGACCGGTAGGAGTGTTGATGAGGACATCCCTCCTTCGGATACACGCACGACACAAGACCCTCCAGATCTGGGTGCTGAACTACACGGTCCTATGACAAGAGCTAGAGCACGTCACTTGATCGATCAGCTAAAGTCATTTCTAGGGCTGAGTGTATTATTTGATAACTCTATCATGCTGCCTAATGGAGATGATTTACTTGTACTCAGTAATCTAGGACTACGACCAGTTCAAGAAGGTCTACGACCACTGCAAGAAGATCTACGACCACTACAAGAAGACCTACGACTAGTTGATTCGATTGGAGCAATCTACGATCAGAAAAGCGAGCACAGTACTGGTTGGACACAATCTACGACCAAAGATAGCATGGACTCCTCAAGACCACCCTAGGACCAGTCCTACGACGGATCTTCGACGTAAATACGCAACACAAGGTCTTCACGTCACCGCTTTGAAACTAATAAGACTTTGTAAACGTAACGAGGTCGGAGTCCAGGTTGTGTACGCTTCATCCCACGGCCGCACAACCCTAGGTCGACCTCCTCACGTTCCCCTATATATATACAGTAGCCGCCATAGTTTAGAGGTGGGTTTTTCTTAGATTATTCTGCCAATTGCAGTTTCGCCGATTATCGGTTTGAGGAACCCCACTTGTAAACTTCATCCATATCCGCAATACAATTCAGATTGCATCTACCTTGTTCTTGTGAGTTGCTTCGATTGCTTGCAGGAACAATAACCTTCGTGGTAAGGTCGATCGCGTGCAAGCGTGGTCGATAACGACGATCTGTTGGTCGGAAGCCTCAAAGCGTCAACGTCCTCACGACGAACCAAATCGAACCTATCGGAAGATCGGGCCGCCGTGACTCATCAAGTGGTATCAGAGCAAAGGTTGCCCGTTAGGTAATTTCGTTTATCCCCTTTTGTTAGTTGTGTTCCCTCACCTAGAGTCCAGAAAAACTGCCCTACAAAAAGTTTTAGATCGTGATTATTCCGCTGTCCAAACTACTTTGTGCCTTTCGCAATTTTGTTTTCAGTTTTCGCATTGTTGAGTTCGAGTCCATCGTCGGTGTCTTTGTTGCTGGTTTAGAGAAGCATTCTTGGTCTCTAGTCAGCACCGACGCCCGCCGTGCCACCATCCATCCTGGACGCACGACCTCCTTTTTCGAGCGACACCCATTCGACCACCCGCTCAGGATTTACCATCTGGTCGGAATCGAACATCTACTCGGATCCGACCACCTCTTCGAGCAACACACATTCTACCATCCACTCAGGAACTACCACCTGGTCGGATTCGATCCCCGGGTCGGATCCCGTAGCCGCAACAGAACTAGCCCAAGTTCAGAGAGAGAGAGAGTATCTTTTAATTTCCTATTTACCCCTGCTCTCCGGAAAAAGTTTGTGACCCAATCACCTCATCGGATCCAGAAAAGGTAACAGAAGAATTTTGGGCTTGGGTCACGTTTGCAAAAAAAAAAGAGGAAGCAAAAAGTGCAAAAGAAAAGAAGAAGAAGCAATTCGACCAGCCCTAGTTGGTCTCATTGACCGATTCGACTTTGCATCCTTTGGACTCCTTTGTATCGAGTCCTTGTTTCGATCAGTATTGTGCTAAGGCTAGGGGCACTTTTAGACCAGCAACTCTGACGAGTACTGTGGGCTTTGGTTTAGCTTTGCTAATCTGATTTTATTATTGCTATTCCTTGCTACTAAACATTGCCTGTCCGAGCTCCACATACTTTCGACCTCGATTGATCCTCGATTCGCCTCCGCCGTGATCGTACATCCCACCTTCGATGATTAGACCACCTGCTGCAATTTGTTAAGAAACTCATAAGAGCTTGGTAAGACGCTTGAGAGTGTGTGATTCCACCCTCCGACCACCTAATAGTGATAGGGATAATACCTTTGTGTTGTCTTTTGTCTCCTACTAACCATGTCAGGTGAAGGATTGGATGCGCAAGAGTGTGCTTTGAGGGAAGAGCTCATGACGCTATTGGATGAACAACGCACTACCGTTAATGAGGACATCGACAGGAAGCTTCAAGCTACCACGATCACATTACAACGCTCAATCAACGATAGTATTGCGGCGCTCACTACATGCCTCGAAAGAATGGTGAACCGACCACCAAACGTTGGTCGTGTGGAACCTCATGGTGCAGCCCATGACCATGAGTTTGATAATGACAATGAGATGCACGACCACGACACCTTTGATCCACGACAACGGAACCGACCGAACTTCAACCGTCAAGGTATGAGAGGTAATAATGTTCAGCAACATTATACACGTGTTAATGATGATCCATATGCTAAAGTTAAGTTCTCTATACCATCTTTTGCGGGTGCTTATGATGCTGAAATATATCTAGATTGGGAGATGACGGTAGAACAAAAATTGAATGCTCACTTAGTTCCCGAAGTGCATAGAGTTAGGCAAGCCACAAGTGAATTTAAAAACTTTGCCATCATTTGGTGGAATAGGGTATGCACCGAAGGATTAGCGCCTACTACGTGGGATGGTTTAAAGGTTGCTATGCGTAACAGATTTGTCCCACCTTTTAAACGTGATTTGTGTAATAAATTGCAGCACTTAAACCAAGGTAATAGATCCGTAGAAGAATATTATCAGGAGCTACAAATTAGCATGTTGCGTTGTGATATTATTGAGGATGAAGAAGCTGCAATGGCACGTTTTTATGGAGGATTAAGACGTGAAATTCGTGATATAGTGGATTACAAAGAATACGATAGGCCCCTAGATTGTTCCAACTTGCATGTTTGGCGTAAAAGGAATTGCGTGGACGACAACGGATGCCAAAGAACAACTTTGAGCATGTCTACACCACGACCGGTCGGGCAAGCCAAAACAGCCCCACCTTCAGCTACACGGTCTGCTGCCCCCTCCACGAGTAGGGCGCGTTCAGCAACACCTCCGACCACATCACATGCACCCAAGGTAAGTAAAGTTACTAGTGTGCAGGCACCAGCCAAGAGTTCTTCGTCGGTTGCTTCCACTGGTCGTACCACTGGGATTGTGTGCCACCGTTGCAAGGGAATGGGGCACGTCATGAGGGACTGCCCCAGTCAGCGAGCATACCTTGCCACCAAAGACGGTGATTATGTAAGTACTAGTGATATTGAGGACGAATATGTACTTGCAGCTAACATTGCTGGTGGAGGAGATGAGATAGACAGTGATGCTGATGATGTAAAGGAAAAAGTAGCTGCTGTTGACACCGAGTATCATGTGAGCCTTGTTGCGCAACGAGTGCTGAGCGCACAAGTGGAGAGAGCGGAGCAAAATCAACGACACAACTTGTTTCATACCAGATTTCTCGTGAAGGACAGAGCCTGCAGAGTCATCATTGATGGAGGGAGCTGCAACAACTTTGCAAGCTCCGAGATGGTCGAGAAGCTTGGCTTGACCACACAACCACGCCCATGTCCCTACTACATCCAATGGTTCAATTCGTGTGGTAAATTAAAGGTACACAAAGTTGTGAAAGTGCAATTTTTAGCAGGTAATTACAAAGATAGTTCTGACTTTGATATCGTGCCTATGCAAGCATGCTCTTTATTGCTCGGTAGACCTTGGATATATGACAATGATGTTTTGCACCATGGTAGAGCTAATACCTACTCATTTTCACATAAGGGTAAGAAGATTAAGTTGTTTCCTTTGACACCAGCTGAGATTCTGAAAGATGAAGAAGAGCGCGCTAAAAAATGAAAGAAACACCGATAAGTGTGATTCTGAAAATCAGCAAGTAGCAAAACGTGTTTTCCCACCCAAAAGGGAGAAAGTGGTGTCTAGTCCTAAGTCCGAGGGAATTAAATTGAAGGGATGTGTTATGATTGCCACTAAATCTGAACTTGCCTAAATTTGTAATAATGAGCTGCCATGCTATGCTTTGATATGCAAAAATACCTTATATTCGCTTGAGGACATAGCTAGCTCTTTACCTCCTGCTGTTGCTAACCTTTTGCAGGAGTATGTGGATGTATTTCCAACTGAGGTACCCCCGGGATTACCACCTATTCGAGGAATTGAGCATCAAATTGATTTGATCCCAGGAGCGACTTTGCCAAACCGTGCTGCATATAGGACCAATCCAGAGGAGACTAAGGAAATTCAGCGACAAGTCCAAGATCTTTTGGACCGTGGGTACGTAAGAGAAAGCCTTAGTCCTTGTGTTGTTCCAGTTCTTTTGGTTCCTAAGAAGGACGGTAGTTGGCGTATGTGTGTTGATTGCAGAGCCATTAATAACATTACTATAAGGTATCGTCATCCTATCCCAAGGCTAGACGACATGCTAGATGAATTGAGTGGTTCTATTATTTTCACAAAGATTAACTTATGGAGTGGTTACCACAGATTAGAATGAAATTAGGAGATGAATTGAAAACCGCTTTTAAAACTAAGTTCGGATTATATGAGTGGTTAGTGATGCCTTCGATCTAACTAATGCACCTAGTACTTTTATGCGTTTGATGAACGAGGTTTTACGTCCTTTCATTGGAAAATTTGTGGTGGTTTACTTTGATGATATCTTGATTTATAGCAAGTCACATGAGCAACACTTAAATCATATCGTGTTGTTTTTAATGCTTTGAGAGACTCACGCTTGTTTGGTAACCTCGAGAAGTGCACCTTTTGCACCGATCGAGTTGCATTTCTTGGTTATGTTGTGACACCACAGTGGCATTGAGGTGGATGAGACAAAGATTGTAGCCATCCAAAGTGGCGGGCCGACGCTTACCATGTGTCACAAGTGCGAGATTCCATGGCCTTGCTTTGGATTCTATCGCGCTTAAAGCGGATTTCAGCACCATTACCGCACCATTGAATGAATTGACAAAGAAAGGGTGCCTTTCCAATGGGGACTGCACAAGAGAAGGCATTCAACTTGTTGAAAGAGAAGCTCACCCAAGCACCCCTACTCCAACTCCCCGATTTTGGTAAGACTTTTGAAATTGAATGTGATGCCGGTGGGATTGGGATAGGTGGTGTATTGATTCAATAAGGTAAACCAGCTTGCATATTTCAATGAAAAACTAAATGGGCCTAGTTTGAATTATTCCACCTATGATAAGGAATTGTATGCTTTAGTTCGAGTGCTTCAAACTTGGCAAAGATTATCTATGGCCCAAAGAATTTGTTATACATTCGGATCATGAATCGCTAAAACATATTAGAAGTCAAGATAAACTGAATAAACGACATGCTAACTGGGTAGAATTTATTGAGTCATTCCCATATGTTATAAAGCATAAGAAAGGTAAGGATAATGTGATTGCTGATGCGCTCTCTAGACGTTATACCATGTTATCTCAACTTGACCACAAGATTTTTGGTTTGGAGGCCATTAAGAGTTTATATGTCACTGATTTGGACTTTAAGGAAGTGCTTGAACATTGTAAAGGAGGGAAGACATGGAATAACTATGTACTGAATGATGGTTTGGTCTATCGTGCTAACAAGCTATGCGTTCCAGCTAGCTCTGTTCGTCTTTTGTTGTTACAGGAGGCACATGGAGGAGGTTTGATGGCGCATTTTGGAGCAAAGAAGACAGAAGATGTGCTGGCCACCGACTTCTTCTGGCCAAAGATGAGGCGTGATGTCAAGCGCTACATAGCTCGCTGCACTACATGCAACAAAGCTAAGTCCCGTCTCCTTCCACATGGACTTTATATGCATCTTCCTATTCCTAGCACCCCTTGGGAGGATATTTCTATGGATTTTGTTTTAGGATTGCCTAGGACAAAGAGGGGGAGAGATAGTATATTTGTAGTAGTGGATCGATTTTCTAAAATGGCACATTTTATATCTTGTCACAAGAGCGATGATGCTACAAACATAGCTGATTTGTTTTTCAGGGAAATCATTCGCTTACATGGAGTGCCCAATACTATTATCTCGAATCGTGATGCGAAGTTTTTGAGCCACTTTTGGAGATCACTTTTGTAACACCCTGGCTATTCGAAAGCCAAGAAGTCACGCAAAACTATCAAACTACTAAGAATAGCATTCAAGCTGGATTATACAGATTCAATCAACAATAATTTCTAAAGAATGACAATAAACGATCACCAGATTCATGGAAAGGAATGGATAAACAGTTATAATACCACGAACAGTCAAGCAATACCAAAGTTGGATTATTACAAATCTGGAAATTTATTTAACAAGTTGGCTTGACTGAAAGGTAATAATAATTATTCTGGGCACATAAATGTTAGTGTTTTCATCTATTGTTTAGACTACTGTAGAGGCCGAATCTGGGGTTTTGCCCTTCTAGAGTTTTATTCCTGGGAACGTTAGCTTTCTTTTGGCACCGAGATCAGGAAAATCCGATCTGTATTTTGGGAGATATGAATTTTTGATTACGAACTGTCCGGTCTGTCTGATACCGAATGTAATACCCCGGCCTGCTCGTAGCGTAGCCCATGTGGCCCATGAGGAGTTGTGTGGTGGGATTAGTCCCACATTGCTTATCTCAAGTGAGTTGTAGTGGTATATAATGCCTGTTGGATCCAAACGTAACACCTCCGGGTTAACCCTTTTACACGAAGCGAGGACGAAAAGTGTTAGTGGGGTGCTATGTGTGGGCGGGTCCGCCCCACGGTGGGCTGGGCATTGAGCCGATTTTGGGTCAGGATGTTACAGATGGTATCAGGGCATCAACTCACGTGACGGGCGTGTAGGGATGTGGGCGCGGGCATATGGCGATGGCACATGTGGGCCGGAGTGGACACATGGCATGGCATATGTGCCAAGACCGACGCACGGGACGTGTACCGAGGGGTGGTTCGGGCATTTGCCGCATATGCGGTATCTTTGTCGAGGGCGCCACTTAAGGGGGTGAATGTAATACCCTGGCCTGCTCGTAGCGTAGCCCATGTGGCCCATGAGGAGTTGTGTGGTGGGATTATGTCGAACCCGGGAACGAAGGATCCCGAATTCTCTGTGTTCATACACTAGTCCAGGATTTCCAGTGTACACAGTCACAAAAATGTTATCACAAACATATCCAGCGTGTATAATTAATAAGCATAGAGTTTATTACAACCGGGCCGAGGCCAAATAAAACATTGCTTAAGCAAATAATAATGGTAAGCCACACGATACGCCACAGTAATCGTCTCGAGGTCGCCGCCTAATCGCCCCGCTCCTCACCTTACGGATAGCGTCTTCTCTGAATAATAATATTCAAAGAAGAGTGAGCACTACAACGTGTGCTCGCAAATTACACCCAATCTGTAATTTAGAATGCATGCATAAGTTATTTAAAGGAAGGTTGTAGGGTTTATTTGCGTAAATCAGCCTTTTTGGTTTAAATATTTATACTAAGTTTCAAGGCATAATTTTATTCCATAGCTAAAATCAGATTTAAAATTCATCATTTTATAGTGGATAACCTCCATATGAAACATGGTGAAGGATACCTTCCTATCACAAGGCTACCCGCCCAAATTTACCACAAGGATTAACCATCCTCAAATCATGTCCAAAGTTATTTTAAAACAAAAACAAATCTAACTTAGAGTGGCTTTGCTCAGCATGTCCATAACCGTGGACACGGCTATTCGAATAGATTTACACTCTGCAGAGGTGGTACAACTTTACCCACACGAGATAATTTGCCCGTTATGTCGGCCAATACACGCTTCCTTAGGCGTGTGACTTGGCAATTATCACAAGGCGTTTCCAATGCACTACCTCAATACCAATGTGTCCGCTAAGGTTTCACTTCCATTAGGCTAACCACCTGCCGGAAGCCCCCTCTTGCGCCAAGTGGGAATAAAGTCTAACCGATACCCACACAACAAAAATGGCATAAACAATACTGAGGTAATACAAATTATTAAGCCTGGTTCTGCCCATACAGAACATGTGGTAGTACGGTGGAGCTTTTGCAAGATGCGGCTCAAAGGCCGGTCCTTAATCTACTTGGGCAACTTTCAATAAAAACCACAGGTCTCGATCCCAACTGTGACGAGCCCGTGCATAAACCTGCACCCACCAACGGTCCATGTTTGCCCAAGTACAAACCATTTTCTTTTATTTTTATAATTTTCAAAGACATTTGCAAAAGTCCACCATGACAAAGCAATGTCATAGGCTTTTTATCAATTTATGAAATTTTGGCTAAATTCTCCCAAAGTCAAATATTTCATGGTCTAAGCATTTGCTATGCATATATTTATTTTTAAATTCATTTGACTAAGGTTACAAGGAATTGATAATACAACAATCAAATTTGGCTATTCAAAGGAATTGGAATAATTAAATATTTAAAAACAGGAATTTAAAATAATTAAATACAATTATGCATGCAATAATAATTTAAAACAGGAATTAAATAATTTTAAATATTGGGGGCAAAATGGTCAATGGTGTAACTTGCCTTGTTCAAATTCCTGGTATTCTACTTCTTCAATAGGGTAAAGTTCTCTGAGTCGTCAAAATCTATACGTGAGAATATTCCAAATTCAAAGTAATTCAAATGAACACAAATAAATTCAAATGAAAATTCAAATTAACTCCAAATTAAATAATTTTGGTTTAGTTAGCTAGATCTTGATTTTATACAAATTTAGAAATTTGAATCACCTAAATCGGAGTTTGTATGAAGAAATACGAGCTCCTGGAAGTTTAAATCTAAATTTAATTCCAAAATCAGGATTTTCCATAATTCCCGAATTAAATTTCTAAAGAAAATTCCAATTATTGCGCAAGCATGCGTCGTAACAATCGCTCACGAGACCGACATGTGGGCCGAACAGTCATGGATCGAGTCCACTGGCGCTTTCAAGTTCACGGTGGACGGCGCCGTGGACTCTGCACGCAATGAAGGCGAGGGGTCTTTGGCGCGCTGCTTCTTACCGGCAGCGACCACGCTGGCGCCGACTTGGCGCCACGCACGCGAAAACGTGAGGTGGCGCCGAGGTGGTCGACCACGCCGGCGCCGGAGAGGGAGGCGCCGGGTTCCAATGGTACCGCGAACGGCGGCGTGGCGAGCCCCCGGCGCGCAAAGGTTCGAGGATGATGCCGAGTGTGATGCGCTACTCCGGCGACGCGAGCGTGGCCGAAAGATGGTCGGCGACGGCGAGGCGGCGGTGTGGTTCGGTCGTTGGCGGCGAAGGAGCTCCGCGACGCCCGAGGGTCGCGGAGTTACGCACGTGTTCATGTGCCGAGGCGGCCGGTGGTGCTTGAGGCGGCGGAGGTTCACCGGTGGCGCTAAAGGCGTGGAGCACAGCTCGGCCCGAGAGAGAAGAGCCAATTGTGGGCGATCGGGAGCGAGGAGGTGTGGAGAGTTGGGGCAAAAGCTTGAGGAGTAGAGGCGCACTGGTGCTCCCTTTATAGGGCGAGGGCGAGGCCGGAGATGGAGATCGTGGGCGAGGTGGCAACGGCCGCTTATGGAGGTGTGGGCGGCGGCACAATGAGTTTTAAGGCGAGTAAAGCGGAACGAACGCGGTGGGAACGGCCGCTTCCATTAATGCGTGATGGCGAGAGAAATGGGGAGGAATCACGGCTTGATGAGCTCCAGGCGTAGTGTAATGGCGGCGAGAGCGACGGACGCGGAGAAGACGAGCGCGAGGAAGACGACGCATCTGGTGGGCCCCACCCGACAAATGAGACAGAGAGAGGAGAGAGAGCGCGAGTGGATTGATGTCGGCCGTCCGATTTTGATCGGACGGCCAGCATTTCCGCGCGGGAGAGTTGGGTCGAGATGCGCACAAATCTTTGGGCTTCGCCCAAGATCAGAAAGGTAGAATTTTAAATTCTTTTTCAATTGATTTAATTCCAGAAATTCAAATAGGCTTTAGAAAATAGTAAATGAAGTCCAAAAATTTTGAGAAAATTCACAGAAATTCTATGAGGCATTCTGGACTTAAATAAAATAATTCCAACTTTTAGTTGGTAATAGATTTTGCACATAAATTCTTTTAGCCTTAATATACTTTAGGGAAAAGCTTTTAAAATTTCCAGAAAATCCACAAAAATTATTGATGTTTTATTTTCAACTGAAATTGAAATTTTGGGCTGTTACAAACCTACCCCCCTTAAAGGGAATCTCGACCCCGAGATTCAGACTTGGTCAGCAAAAAGGTAGGGATACTCGGCTCTCAAAACTTCTTCTCGCTCCCATGTAGCTTCTTCTTCTGAATGATTGCTCCACTGAACCTTACAAGAACGAATGACTTTGCTTCGTGACGCGCTCGCCACATCGAGAATCTTGATTGGTTGTTCCACATAGGTGAGATCTTCCTGAAGATCGATGCTCTCGAGCGGTGTTTCTTCTGTTGGTACTCTGAGACATTTCTTTAACTGGGATACATGGAAGACATTGTGAACAGCTGACAGAGATGCTGGTAGTTCCAACTGATAAGCAACTTCACCTCTTTTTGCCAAAATCTTATAGGGTCCGACAAATCTGGGTGCGAGTTTTCCTTTAGTCTGAAATCTCTTCACTCCTCGGAGTGGAGTTACCCTGAGATAGACAAAATCTCCCATCTCGAAAGATAGTTCTCTCCGACGATTATCGGCATAACTCTTTTGTCGGGTTTGAGCTACTTTCAGACGTTCTCTTATTGCTTTCACCTTACTTTCAGCTTCTTTTATCAATTCTGGTCCGAAGAATTGGTGTTCTCCTACTTGATCCCAAAGGAGAGGGGTTCTACACTTTCTACCATACAATGCTTCAAATGGTGACATCTGTAGGCTAGCTTGAAAACTGTTGTTGTAGGAAAATTCTGCATAGGGCAAATTCTTATCCCAGCTTCTTCCATAATCTATAGCACAAGCTCGAAGCATGTCTTCTAGGACCTGATTTACACGCTCACCGCCATCTGCTTGGGGATGATATGTCTTTGAAGTTGAGTCTGGTTCCCAAAGCTTCATGTAGACTCGCCAAAATTTTGAAGTGAATCTGCGAACCTCTCATCGTACACAATTTTCTTGGGTATACCATGTAAATGACGATCCTCGCCATGTACAATTTCGCTAACTTATTGCTTCTGTAAGTGGTCTTGACTGGAATAAAATGTGCCACTTTTGTTAATCGATCAATTATTACCCAAATGGAATCACAACCTGATTGGGTCCTAGGTAGTCCGGTGATAAAATCCATACCAATCTCCTCCCATTTCCACTGGAATTGGTAATGGTTGTAATAATCCGCGGTCTCTCGATGTTCGCCTTAAACACGACATACATCACAATGTGCAACAAACTCAACGATCTCTCGCTTCATCCTAACCCACCAATACTTTTCCTTGGATCTGGTACATCTTGGTACTCCCGGATGGATAGAGTAAGGTGATTCATGAGCTTCTTTCGTAATCGCTTGTCCGGTTTCATGATGTTTAGGTACAGATCATGCGTTGCCAAACCATACTGTGCCTCGCTTCGCCTTCGTAAAATCTCGGGCTTTGCCTCTTCTCATGTTTTTCATGATTTCTTTGATGTCTTCGTCTTCTAGCTGTTTTTCTCTGATCTGACTTTGTATGGTTGGTTGGACTTCCATTGTGTTGATCTGACCTTGACCGACAATTTCGATTCGGATGCTTTAGTTCTTCATACAACTCGTTGATTTTCTTGAACTAACACCGTGTTGCAAGATGCCTTCCTACTCGTGAGCATCTACTACCACGCTGGCTTTACCGGGTGATAATGAATTCCAAGTTCATAATCCTTTATCAGCTCTAACCATCTTCTTTGCCTGAGATTAAGATCTGACTGGGTGAAGATATATTTCAAACTCTTATGATCTGTGAAAATCTCACAGCGGTTACCAATGAGATAATGCCGCCAGATTTTCAAAGCATGCGCAATTGCCGCTAACTCTAAATCATGAGTTGGATAATTTCCTTCATGTGGCCTTAACTGACGAGATGCATAAGCCACAACCTTTCCTTCTCGCATCGGTAGACATCCTAGTTTCTGGCGGATGCGCCACGTAAAACTTCAAAATCCTTACGATATCCGTAAAACTAGCATCGTGCAGAGACTAGTCTTTTCTTCAGCTCTTGAAAACTATGTTCACAAGCACTTGTCCATTCAAATTTCTTTTCTTTCTTCAGAAGTTGAGTCATGGGTTTGGCGATCTTGGAGAAACTTTCAATGAATCTGTGGTAGTACCCAGCTAATCCGAGAAAACTTCTCACTTCTGTGACAGACTTGGGTTGTTTCCAATCCATTACAGCTTCAACCTTTGAGGGGTCTACTGCAACTCCTCCTGCTGACACAATGTGTCCAAGAAAAGCCACTTGACTGAGCCAAAATTCACTTTTGCTGAGTTTGGCATAAAGTTGGTGTTCTCGGAGTTTGTCCAAAATAATTCTGAGATGTTTTTCATGTTCTTCCATATCTTTTGAGTAGATGAGAATATCATCTATGAATACCACCACAAACTTATCCAAGAATTCCATGAACACTTTGTTCATCATATTCATGAAATAAGCAGGGGCATTTGTTAGTCCAAATGACATCACCGTGAACTCGCATACCCATATCCGTGGTGAAGGTCGTCTTGAATATCTTTCGTCGATTTTTAGCTGATGGTAGCCCGACCTCAAATCAATCTTGGAGAAAACACTGCTCCTTTAAGTTGATCAAACAGATCATCTATCCTAGGTAACGGTACTTGTTTTTGATTGTTACCTCGTTGAGTGATCTATAGTCCACACACATTCTCATACTATTGTCTTTCTTTTTGACAAATAGTACCGAGCTCCCCAAGGCGATGAACTCGGTTGAATGTAACCTTTACTCTGTAGTTCTTCGATCCGCTTCTTCAACTCGCTAGATCGTTTGCAAGATTCAGTAGGGTCGCTTCAAATTGGAGCGATCCCTAGGACTAAGTCAATTAAGAACATTATGTCCCGGTCGGTGGCATACTGTAAGTCCTCCGGAAAAACATCCGATATTCTTGTACCACGGAATATCTTCCAGTTTCACTTCCTTTAAGCTGGTCAAGATAGGACTTCTTTCGTAGAAGTCTTGGGTTGGAACTCTACCAAATTCCTTGTTCATTGGTGAGGTTGATAGATCTACTAGCACAATCTATCACCCTCGATTTTTGGCAAGCCAGTCCATTCCAAGAATTACGCCCAATCCTTGCGAACGCAAGACTATTAAGTTGGCCGAGAAAGTTACTCCGAGATTTCAAAGGTAAGATTTGGACAGAAAAACTAGCCCTCATTTCGAGCCCGGGAATGGATTAACATGGGCTTAACTAAGGGGAGGTAGATAACCCATATTTTTCTACAAACTTATTTGACACAAAAGAATGCGAAGCTCTAATCAAATAAAACCGATTTGGTACTAAGTTGACAAGGAACGTACCAAGAACAACATCCGTGCCGATAGGCTTCCTCTGCGGTGACGTGATTCACACGCCCTTCATGAATTGACCACCGGTGGTCTTGAGGGACCGCCAAGACCGAAACTCCGGAGTTGGCTTGACGGGGTGGCGATCACGCTTCTTGGGACACTTATTGGCATAGTGACCCAACTCATTGCGGTGAAAGCAAGTGATTCTCTTTGTGGAAATAGCCAAGCTTCACTGAACCGACCTCCGCATTGAACTACTACGAATCCGGAAGTATTTGGGCGCGGAACTGGAGCTGGAACTCTCGGTGTAGTAGTTCGAATCTCCCACGCTGAGGTGGCTGAGACTGAGAGAAACGAGGCTTGGGTAGTCCTCCCGAGTTAAACTTCTGAGCCGCCATCCTCCGCTTATGATTCTCCATTTCGATGTTTGCCTTCCTAGCGATGGCCTTATTTACCAACCGCTGAAAGTCGATAAAATCCTGAGAAATCAAACGAACAGAGAGTTCGTCGTTTAACCCTTCCAGAAATCGCTCTTGCCTGTCTTCATCTCTGGCTACATCCTCAGGGGCATAGCGAGCAAGTTGGTTAAACTTATGCAGATACTCGCCGACTGAACGGTTTCCTTGGCGGCGGCGAAACTCCTTCTTTTTCAAAGTAATCATGCCAGATGGAATGTGAGATCGGTGGAAAGCTTGCATGAACTCATCCCAAGTGATTTCTTGGGCATTAGCATGGGACATGCTGAAATTATCCCACCATTCTGATGCGGGACCCATCAATTGATGAGAGGCAAACAAAACTCTCTCACGATCTGTGCATTGAGCAATATCCAGCTTCTTTCCAATGACCCTGAGCCAATCATCTGCGCCCATGGGTTCCGTGTTACTAGAAAACGCTGGCGGACGATCCTCATGAACTCTGACAAAGTCACTCTTGCGGGAGGTGGAGGAGCATGATAGGCTGCTGACGCTTGGGTATTCTGATTGCTATGAAGGGACTGGGCTAGCAACTCAATCAGATGAGTCTGATTGGCCATCATTTGGCGCCCCAGAGCTTGGTTGGAGGAGGTGGTGGTCATTGAACTGGTTTTCTTGATATTCGCATTCTCATTTCCTTGCCCTCTAGCACCGACACTTAGGCAAGGGTGGTCACCATCGATGAACTCTTCATAGATTAGATAAGAGAGACAGGAATTATAAGAGTATAGATCTAAAATAGCCCAAATTCAACAAACACAAGATAAGAACATTTCAGCAAAATAATTTATTTTTATTTTATTAATTCATTATGGCTACTACAAAGGTTTGGTTGCTCATAATTCGCAACTAAAGGAAAAATTTAAGGTCAAATCTATGGTGTTATTGGGGTATAATCTGGCTCACTAGAACTAGCCTCGCCTTCCTTGTAGGAGGCCGTTCTTTTCTGCGATCTTCAACTTTTCTTACGTGATCTTGTAATTTCACTTGCGGGAGAGACGGCTCATCTTGTGTATTCCCGTAGGCATAATCCATAGCTCTGGCCAGATCCACCTGATGAGTGAGATCGGGACAGTCTTCATCTCTAGTTGAGCGGAAAGCACTGTCATGCCGGGTTGGGATGTGCATTGGGTAATAGTGGAACCCAAAGGCCGTTGAGGCGATGATCGTAGATGTAGCGAAGTCTGCGGGTTGCTTCCTGTCTGCATCCTCGATGCCTTGGCGAAGGTGTCTCGTCGCATTGGGGCATCAAGACGTGGAAGTCTCGTGTTCGGTGATAGATTGGAGTAAAGGATCACCTCTACTCTCCACCGCTCCTCGATTTCCCACCTTATACTTGTATCCTTGATACGTCGGTCTTTCTTCAAAGTCCAAGTGTCGCATCATCTTCCAGAGAATGGCGCCCAATGACCAAAGAAGACTCCATGGGAAATGGCATTCTAACTTCAACCATCTACAATTTTTGAAAAGGAGATGAGTTAGTAAATAATTTTCAAGAGAAAAGTTGAGGAATGACTCCGTAAGACCAAGTTATTTTTAATTTTCAAAATAAATCCTTAAGGGTTTGATTTCCTTCTAGGTCACGACCTACGATCGATATGGCTCGATACCACTTTTGTCGAACCCGGAACGAAGGATCCGAATTCTCGTGTTCATACACTAGTCCAGATTTCCAGTACACAGTCACAAAATGTTATCACAAACATATCCAGCGTGTATAATTAATAAGCATAGAGTTTATTACAAGCGGGTGGAGGCCAAATAAAACATTGCTTAAGCAAATAATAATGGTAAGCCACACGATACGCCACAGTAATCGTCGGAGGTCGCCGCCTAATCGCCCCGCTCCTCACCTTCGGATAGCAGTCTTCTCCGAATAATAATATTCAAAGAAGAGTGAGCACTACAACCGTGCTCGCAAATTACACCCAATACGTAATTTAGAATGCATGCATAAGTTATTCAAAGGAAGGTTGTAGCGTTTATTTGCATAAATCAGCCTTTTGGTTTAAATATTTATACTAAGTTTCAAGGCATAATTTTATTCCATAGCTAAAATCGATTTAAAATTCATCATTTTATAGTGGATAACCTCCATATGAAACATGGTGAAGGATACCTCCTATCACAAGGCTACCGCCTAAATTTACCACAAGGATTAACCATCCTCAAATCATGTCCAAAGTTATTTTAAAACAAAAACAAATCTAACTTAGAGTGGCTTTGCTCAAGATGTCCATAACCGTGGACACGGCTATTGAATAGATTTACACTGCAGAGGTGGTACAACTTTACCCACACGAGATAATTTGCAGTTATGTCGGCCAATACACGCTTCCTTAGGCGTGTGGACTAGGCAATTATCACAAGGCGTTCCAATGCACTACCTCAATACCAATATGCCCGCTAAGGTTTCACTTCCATTAGGCTAACCACTGCGGAAGCCCCTCTTGCGCCAAGTGGGAATAAAGTCTAACCGACACCCACACAACAAAAATGGCATAAACAATACCGAGGTAATACAAATTATTAAGCCTGGTTCTGCCCATACAGAACATGTGGTAGTACGGTGGAGCTTTTGCAAGATGCGGTTCAAAGGCCGGTCCTTAATCTACTTGGGCAACTTTCAATAAAACCACAGGTCTCGGTCCTAACAGACGAGCCGTGCATAAACCTCGCACTCCACCAACGGTCCATGTTTGCCCAAGTACAAACCATTTTCTTTTATTTTTATAATTTTCAAAGACATTTGCAAAAGTCCACCATGACAAAGCAATGTCATAGGCTTTTTATCAATTTATGAAATTTTGGCTAAATTCTCCCAAAGTCAAATATTTCATGGTCTAAGCATTTGCTATGCATATATTTATTTTTAAATTCATTTGACTAAGGTTACAAGGAATTGATAATACAACAATCAAATTTGGCTATTACAAAGGAATTGGAATAATTAAATATTTAAAACAGAATTTAAAGTAATTAAATACAATTATGCATGCAATAATAATTTAAAACAGGAATTAAATAATTTTAAATATTGGGGGCAAAATGGTCAATGGAGTAACTTGCCTTGTTCAAATTCCTGGTATTCTACTTCTTCAATAGGGTCAAGCTCTCCTGAGTCACAAAATCTATACGTGAGAATATTCTAAATTCAAAGCAGAATTCAAATGAACACAAATAAATTCAAATGAAAATTCAAATTAACTCCAAATTAAATAATTTTGGTTTAGTTAGCTAGATCTTGATTTTATACAAATTTAGAAATTTGAATCACCTAAATCGGAGTTTGTATGAAGAAATACGAGCTCTCGAAGTTTAAATCTAAATTTAATTCCAAAATCAGATTTTCCATAATTCCCAATTAAATTTCTAAAGAAAATTCAATTATTGCGCAAGCATGCGTCAGCCGCAGACTGCTCACGAGATCGACATGTGGGCCCAACAGGTCATGGATCGAGTCCACAGCGCTTCAAGTTCACGGTGGACTCGGTGCACGCAATAAAGGCTTGGCGGTGTCTTGGTTGGGGCAGCGTCGCTTACCGGCGCACCACGTGGCGCCGACTTGGCCGCCACGCACGCCAAAACGTGAGGTGGCGCCGAGGTGGTCGACCACGTCGGCCACGGAGAGGGAGGCGCTTCGGGTTCCAATGGTACCGCGAACGGCGCGAGCTGCGAGCCCGCCGGCGCGCAAAGGTTCGAGGATGATGCCGAGTGTGATGCGCCACTGGCGACGCGAGGGCGTGGCGGAAGATGGTCGGCGACGGCGAGAGGCGGCGGTGTGGTTCGGTCGTTGGCGGCGAAGAGCTCCGCGACGCCCGAGGGTGCGGAGGTGCGCACGAGTTCGCGTTCTTGGAGGCGGCCGGTGGTGGTGCCGAGGCGGCCGGAGGTTCACCGATGGCGGCGCTAAAGGCGCGGAGTACACTCGGCCGCGAGAGAGAAGAGCCAATTGTGGGCGATCGGGAGCGAGGAGGTGTGGAGAGTTGGGGCAAAAGCTTGAGGGAGTAGAGGCGCACCGGTGCTCCCTTTATAGGGCGAGGGCGAGGCCGGAGATGGAGATCGTGGGCGAGGTGGCAACGGCCGCTTATGGAGGTGAGGGCGGCGCGCATAAATGAGTTTTTAAGGCGAGTAAAGCGGAACGAACGCGTGGAACGGCCGCTTCATTGCGCTGTGATGGCGAGAGAAATGGGGAGGGAATCACGGCTTGATGAGCTCCAAGTAGCTGTAATGGCGGCGAGAGCGACGGACGCGCTGGAGAAGACGAGCGAGGAAGACGACGTCAGGCAATGGGCCCCACCCGACAATGAGAGAGAGAGGGAGAGAGGCCGAGTGGATTGATGTCGGCCGTCCGATTTTGATCGGACGGCCCGCATTCGCGCTGGGAGAGTTGGGCGAGATGCGACAAAGGTCGGGCTTCGCCCAAGATCAGAAAGTGTAAGAATTTTAAATTCTTTTTCAATTGATTTAAGTCGAGAAATTCAAATAGGCTTTAGAAAATAGTAAATGAAGTCCAAAAATTTTGAGAAAATTCACGTAAATTCTATGAGGCATTCTCGACTTAAATAAAATAATTCCAACTTTTAGTTAGTAATAGATTTTGCACATAAATTCTTTTAGCCTTAATATACTTTAGGAAAAGCTTTTAAAATTTCGGAAAATCCACAAAAATTATTGATGTTTTATTTTCAATGAAATTGAAATTTTGGGTCATTACAAACCTACCCCTTAAAGGGAATCTCTTCCCGAGATTCGACTTGGTCACAAAAGGTAGGGATACTCGGCTCTCAAAACTTCTTCTCCCTCCTGTAGCTTCTTCTTCTTCAATGATTGCTCCATTGAACCTTACAAGAACGAATGACTTTTCTTACGGTGACGTGTTTCGCCACATCGAGAATCTTGATTGGTTGTTCCACATAGGTGAGATCTTCACTCAAGATCGATGCTCTCAAGCGTGTTTCTTCATGGTTGGTACTGAGACATTTCTTTAATCTGGGATACATGGAAGACATTGTGAATAGCCGATGAGATGCCGTAGTTCCAACCGATAAGCAACTTCACCTCTTTTTGCCAAAATCTTATAGGGTCCGACAAATGGGTGCGAAGTTTTCCTTTAGTCTGAAATCTCTTCACTCCTGAGTGGAGTTACCCCGAGATAGACAAAATCTCCCATCTTGAAAGATAGTTCTCTCACGATTATCGGCATAACTCTTTTGTCGGGTTTGAGCTACTTTGAGACGTTCTCTTATTGCTTTTACCTTACTTTCACCTTCTTTTATCGATTACGTCCAAGAATTGGTGTTCTCCTACTTGATCTCAAAGGAGAGGGGTTCTACACTTTCTACCATACAATGCTTCAAATGGTGACATCTGAGGCTAGCTTGAAAACTGTTGTTGTAGGAAAATTTGCATAGGGCAAATTCTTATCCCGCTTCTTCCATAATCTATAGCACAAGCTCAAGCATGTCTTCTAGGACCTGATTTACACGCTCGGTCCGCCATCTGCTTGGGGATGATATGTCAGTCTTTGAAGTTGAGTCACAGTTCCCAAGGCTTCATGTAGACTCGCCAAAATTTTGAAGTGAATCTGCGAACCTCTGTCGGACACAATTTTCTTGGGTATACCATGTAAATGACGATCCTCGCCATGTACAATTTCGCTAACTTATTGCTTCGTAAGTGGTCTTGATGGAATAAAATGTGCCACTTTTGTTAATCGGTCAATTATTACCCAAATGGAATCACAACTGATTGGGTCCTAGGTAGTCCTGATAAAATCCATACCAATCTCCTCCCATTTCCACTCGGGAATTGGTAATGGTTGTAACAATCCGGCAGGTCTCTGATGTTCTGCCTTAACACGCTGACATACATCACAACGTGCAACAAACTCAGCGATCTCTTGCTTCATACTAACCCACCAATATTTTTCCTTCAGATCCTGGTACATCTTGGTACTCCCGGGATGGATAGAGTAAGGTGATTCATGAGCTTCTTTCAGAATCAGTTGTCTGGTTTCATGATGTTTAGGTACACAGATGCGGTTGCCAAACCATACTGTGCCCTGCTCGTCTTCAGAAAATCCACCACCAAGGTAAGTCCATTTCAGGTAGTGTATGGTTTTAACCCCCGTGCTCCTATTGATTTACTTCCTTTACCGACCTCTGAAAAAATTAATCTAGATGCTAAGAAGCGTGCTGCATTTATTCTCAAGTTACATGAAACCACTAAAGAGAATATAGAGCATATGACTGAAAGGTATAAGGTTGCTGGAAGTAAAGGTAGGAAAGTTGTCAAATTTGAACCAGGTGATTTAGTTTGGGTTCATTTGAGAAAGGATAGGTTTCCGGAATTAAGAAAATCAAAGTTGATGCCTAGAGCTGAAGAACCGTTTAAGATAATTAAGAAGATAAATGATAATGCATATCAATTAGAATTACCTGCAGATTTTGGGGTTAGCCCCACATTTAACATTTCAGATTTGAAACCATACGTGGGAGAAGAAGATGAGCTCGAGTCGAGGACGACTCCAATTCAAGAGGGGGAGTATGATGAGGACATCCCTCCTTCGGATACACGCACGACACAAGACCCTCCAGATCTGGGTGCTGAACTACACGGTCCTATGACAAGAGCTAGAGCACGTCACTTGAACGATCAGCTAAAGTCGTTTCTAGGGCTGAGTGTATTATTTGATAACTCTATCATGCTGCCTAACGGATATAATTTACTTGTACTCAGTAATCTAGGACTACGACCAGTTCAAGAAGGTCTACAACCACTACAAGAAGATCTACGACCACTACAAGAAGACCTACGACTAGTTTATTCGATTGGAGCAATCTACGATCAGAAAAGCGAGCACAGTACTGGTTGGACACAATCTACGACCAAAGATAGCATGGACTCCTCAAGACCACCCTAGGACCAGATCCCACGACTGATCTTCGACCGTAAATACGCAACACAAGGTGTCACACACCGCTTTGGAAACTAATAAGACTTTGTAAACGTAACAAGGTCGGAGTCCAGGTTGTGTACGCTTCATCCCACGGCCGCACAACCCTAGGTCGACCTCCTCACGTTCCCCTATATATATACAGTAGCCGCCATAGTTTAGAGGTGGGTTTTTCTTAGATTATTCTGCCAATTGCAGTTTCGCCGATTATCGGTTTGAGGAACCCCACTTGTAAACTTCATCCATATCCGCAATACAATTCAGATTGCATCTACCTTGTTCTTGTGAGTTGCTTCGATTGCTTGCAGGAACAATAACCTTCGTGGTAAGGTCGATCGCGTGCAAGCGTGGTCGATAACGACAGCGTGCGGGTGTAGCGAATTGCGAGGTGACGATCTGTTGGTCGGAAGCCTCAAAGCATCAACGTCCTCACGACGAACCAAATCGAACCTATCGGAAGATCGGGCCGCCGTGACTCATCAAGTGTTATGCAGGGCGATCATGAACAAACGCAATAAACCATCTGGTCCTTTTCGATCGCAACTCCGATTCAATCAACCAGATTGATCTTCGCGTGCTCCAATGGTTTTACGATCACTGCCTACCCCGTTGGCGGAAATCGACAGGTAGAGGCAAGTCGTGATACGACCATGAAACCACAATCACAGAATAACGAACAAGGGCCTATCTTACGACCACCGCGCATGGACGATCATATCGACCACCGCATATCGCAATATAAATCTAATCCGAATCTAAAACTAGACGGGATGGCTCTGATACCACTGAAGGAATACGGCAGGGCTACGATAGCACAAAACAAATTGTTTACCGCGCAACCAAGGAACCTCCGCTAGTAATAGATCACGAGATTACCACTAGACACACCGACTCAGAGCGGAAGTAGAGTCGATGTAGCGAGATGATGCGGTCGTTGTCGTACTCGCTACGTGTCTTCTCCTCCTAGTGGTCGTACTCACCACGCTTCTTCTCCTCAGAGTAGTCGTACCTGCCGCGCGTCTCCTCCTCCGACTCTTGTGATCGTCACGAGTTGCGGATCGTCCTAGTGCTGATGCTTCGCAACAACAGCTCCAAGGTATCCACACGTACAGGGCAGGGACACCACGCGCTGGAGTACTAGCACCGGCAGCGTGGTTGAGGAAGGCGTGGCTATTAGGGTTTCGGGAAGTTCTTCAAAAGATCGTCCTCTACCCTCACCCCATGCCACCGTCCCTCTTTATATAGGCGTCCATGATGGGTCTCGAACTTGAGGCTCATTAGGAACTCGTGGCCTATACGAATTTGGATCACCATCCAAAACATATCCCAGCCCTTTAAGTGTGCGACCCTATAGGTTCATGTGTAATCGGTTGTGACTCGGAAACTCTTTTTCGACCACTAGTCGTCCGCGGTACCTAGCAGCACATAACGATTCCTGAACACACAGAGAATAAATCAGACGAAGCTTAATGTGATATGATCTATGACCAGGACCTCATCACTTATGACCAGTTTGTATCTCTATACGACCAGGTTGTATTTGGTCACAACCAGTTCGTAACTCCTTACGACCAGGTTCTTACCATTTTGTGATTACGTTCGACCAATCTACGACCAGCTCGTATCTCCATACGATTAGTCCGTACCTGATCGAACTAAGCGACCTACTCATGCATTCTCCCTTTGCCTCACGATGTTTGGTTGAACTCCAAGTGAGATGTTGTGTCATCCATGGACTTTCAATACTTTCTCGATTGAGTTATCGGATAACTTCATTTGGTCGACACTTCGACCACTAGTGGCATAGCCATGTACTTTCTTTATCCGACCACAGCGAGGGCCCCAGAGACATCTCTCATGTTATGTTAGGAGGGGCAAATCCCATCTCGACCAGTCACATCCCTCTGCATGTTTCATAGCATATCCAAAAGTTACCTTTGTGACTACCCAGTTACGAGTAGCGTTTGGCAACCCCTGAGAGTGCTATTATACATGTAGGAAATCATGCTGATCTCAGGTCTAAGGATTTATGCATCATCATTCCATGAGACCAACTAATGACACAAAGAATCATAACAATCTCAATAGTTTCTCAAGGATGGGTCTATCCAGCCCCCATGTTCTCTAACATGTGCTCACATTATTGATTCGATATCCCTATATCCATAACATGTGAAACATGGTCATCAATCAATACATGTGTTGGTCATAGAGTCACTGGTGTTCCGACTAGGGACATCCGACCAGGGATATATTTAGAATGACATCATAAGAGTTAAAGAGTTTCACCAACAAGTCAGATGCTTATTGATCTATAACTAATGATTCATTCAAGGAACATGATAACATATTATCAAAATCATGAACATAATGAAATATCATCATCTCTATGATTGCCTCTAGGGCATATTTCCTACATCATCCGCCGAAGCCAAGAATATTCCCGTGAGGCTTCGTACAGTGCTATGATTTCTGAGTGGTTCATCGAAGTAGATACTAGACTTTGCTTAGACGATTTTCATGAAAGTGCGGTTCCACCACATAGGAATACATAGCTTATTTGTGACTTAGCTGTATGCGGGTCTAACAGGTCTCCAACATCTGCGTAGCCAGTCATAATTAGGTCTTGGTTCTTTTTGTAGAATATACCAATATCTTTGCTTCCTTGGAGGTATCAGAAGATGTCCTTTATTCCCAGCCAATGCCTTTTGGAAGGTTCTGCATTGTACCTTGCTAGCAGGTTCACTGCAGATGAAATGTCCGGTCTAGTACAGTTTGTCGAATACATGAGTGCTCCTATTGTACTCAAGTACGGGAATTCCGGTCCTAGGACTTCCTCCCCCTCTTCTTTAGGTCTGTACGGGTCCTTATCTTGCTGTAGCTACTTTCGAAGGATATGGCCTTTTCAATGCCGAACCGTTCTAACACTTTCTGAATGTAGGTTGACTGATGTACTAAAAACCCTTCAGGGGTATGCTCAAGCTGCAAACCTAGGCAGTATTTGGTTTTACCCAAGTCTTTCATTTCGAACTCTGACTCCAGGTAAGAGCTTACTTTCTTGATATCTTCTATGGTCCCGACGAAATTCAGACCATCTACATATACAGAGATTATACATAATCCATCCTGGGATCGCCGTATAAAAACACGGGGACAATCCTCATTGTTTGTGTAGCCTTTCTTGCAGAGAAAGTCGCTTAAGCGATTATACCACATTCTCCATGATTGCTTCAGTCCGTACAATGACTTTCTAAGTTGCACACTGTACAGATTTCTATTTGCTCTGTCTTGGTTCAGGATAGGGATACCTTCAGGTACCTTCATATAAATGTAGCGTCCCGTTTTTCGGAGTTTTTGAAAATTTTAAAAGAGAACCATTTGCTTCTATTTGCCCAAAAGCTTAATTTGAAAATTTCAAAATCATTTGCAGTTTAATACGAGTTACTCACACTTCAATTAAATTAAAGTTGGTTTAATTGAATTTTCTGGAATTTAAAATCAAAATTATTATTTTAAGAATTTTCATGGATTTATTGGATTTTAGAATTTTTTTTTGTTTTATCCGAAATTAAAAATTTAATTATTTGTAAAAGAAAAAGAAAATTTAAAGTTAAAAGTATTTTTATTAAGTCCATAATAATTCAAGGAATTTATGTGAATTTTTTTTCCAGAATTTTTGGAGTCTATTTGCTATTTTCTAAATTGCCTTTTGATTTATTTGAATTTCTAAAATCAAAAGGGTATTTTAATTCCTTTTCTGTCGTGGTAATAAACCCTAGCCGCCCATCATCGCTTCGCCGCTTGGCCGCTCATGTGCAAGCCTTCGCCGCTCACCGTCCGATCGTCATCGTGTGACGCCCTCGCCGCCGCCGTCTTCGCGACCGTTGGATCGAGATCCGCCGTCCGGTCGCTTCGCGCCGTTCGCCTCCCGCCGCGTCCCCTTTTCATCGCGACCGTCCGACGCCATCGCCACGGCTCGTGACGCTTCGCGCCCTTCCTCTTCCCACCGTCCGTCGAAATCGGACGGCGCCGCTTCGTCTCCTCGCCGCGCCTCTTCTCCTCCCCACCGCCCGTCGAAATCGGACGGCTCTCTGTTCGCCAGCGTCTCTCGCTCCCTACCGTCCGTCGAATCGGACGGCTCCCTTCGTCGTCTCCGACGCCGCCGCTCTCTCTCTCTCTCCGTCCTGTCGCCGCTGAATCCCGTCAGCGCGAATCCTCGCGAATGAAGGCCAAGGCCGTCCCGTCTCCGCCGTCGGCGTCGCGTGCCGCTGCGTCCCGCCCTCCGCCTCCGCTGCTTGCGCCCGCCGCTCGCTGCTTTTCGCCATGCGAGCTCTATAAAATCCATGCGCTTGCTTCGCCTCCTCTCTCTTCTCTCTCCTCCTCTCTCTCTCTGCTCCTCCCCGCCCCTCCTCCCTTCTTCCGCCTCCGCCGCCTCCCGCCGCCGTCTCTCAGAAGCGTCGCCGCCGTTCCCGTTCTTGCGCTGCTGCCGTCTCCCCGGCTCCCGGCCGCTGCGCCACGCCCGCCCTCTCTCTCTCTCTCTCTCTCTCTCGACCGTGGGCCCGAGCCCACGTGGCCACCCACGTGGCGCCACGTCGGCGCGCGTCGGTGTTTTGCCAGCGTGGTACGCCACGTAGCGCAGACGTACGCTATGCGCAACCACGACGTCAAAACCGGATTTTTCAATAGAAAATAATTCGAAAATCCGAAAAATCCAATTCCATCATTTTATGTGATTTAAAACTTCTTTTGGCTATAACTTTCACATCCGAACTCCGATTTGGGTGATCCAAATTTCTAAATTCATATAAATTCATCCTCTTTCATTTGGTACTGGTTTTGTAATTTTTGGAGTTCATTTGGTGCTGTTTTATTTATTTGTTGCTATTCTCGCGTGTAGATTTAGCTGCTTTGGAAGATTTCTTGATTCGACGATCAAGACCCTCTCCTCGTCAACGAAGGCAAGTCGTAGGCCTTTGACCATGTTGAACCCATTTTACAAATGTATATTGTATTAAATTATCATGCATGGCTAGTTTTATTAAAAATGGTTTTGGGAGTAGATAATTACCAAATTGCCATTATGCCTCCTTGATAAATTGAAAATGAAATGTCTCCTTGAATGACATATATCCTTGGACACCATAGGATGGTTATTTCTAGTTGGACATAATTGTATTACCAACTTGGGTGCGTATTATTGCTTAGACATGCTCTAGTTACCCGCGAGACTTTCGATCACATGTTCGATGATGAATGAAATTTGACTAATGGAACTATGGAACAGTGGTGTGAGGCCACTTTTATTAAAAGATGTTGTGCCATGGCAGGGATTGCCATTTGGTCGGGTATGAACAAAAATGTTTTATGCTCGGGCTTGAGGTAGGAAGCTAGAGTGGGTGCGTAATGCACATTGGGTTGTGGTAGACTTGTCTGAGCAGCCAACTAAGGACTTAACTTTGCAAGTCATTGATCTGGGTCACCTCGTGCAACCATAAGTCCGGTATGGGACGGACCTGGCCAATTAATTAGGAAAGTTTTGAGTCGGTTCTGTTGTGGCTGTTTATTGGCGCAAGAGAAATTTGTGATGGCGAAACCTTAGCGGCGTAACCGAGGCAAAATGGAACTTTGTAAAAGCCTTGTCACGTGCTCTAGACTACTCACCTAAGGAAGTGAGCGGTGGTATCGACGGATGCCAAACAAACTAGAGAATTCGTGTCTTGTGGGTAAAGCTGTACAACCTCTGCAGAGTGTCAAAATCTATTCGAATAGCCGTGTCCCCGGTTACGGACATGCCTGGTGATTTCGCGCAAGGGGTAGTATTTTCAAAAATGTGGTGTGGTTCGATGGAAACGTTTGGTTGAATGGTTGGGAAGTGAACGGATGTTCACCGCTTGATTCAAAAGAACTTGGTTATCTATGTGTTAATCATTTGAAATCCTGCTTTCCCATCTAATTATTGTATTTACTGTTAAACTTGCTTTCTGCAAATTAAACCATAAAGCCATCCTTGTTTAAGCCTCGCATGAATACTATGTGCATACATTTCTCACGACTTGTCGAGTACTTTATGTACTCACGGCTTTATGCCCTTTGTTGATCGGTCAGCAGAAGAACCAGAAATGTTGAGTACTATGAAGAAGGCTACTTTGAAGACTTTGCGAACTAGGTCGCGCCCTCCACTCGATTGCTGTGGGCATGTCGATTGGGCTCCACGTATTTTGAGATTTCACGCCGGATACTCTGTTGTTGTTAAGCCCGTGTGGCGACTTTTGTAAGAACCTTGACCATAAGGTCTTTCTTTGTTTTAATTAATATTATTTTGTCTGCTTCATTAGTTCGTTGTTGAATGGTTATGATTACATCATTGTTGCAACTGTGCAAGCTAGCTACTGATCATGGGACTAGCTTGGTATGCACAGAGGGTCTCGGGGTTGTGTGACACCCGGGGTCCGACAGGAGATGGTATCAGAGCCATATCGACTGTAGGACGTAACCTTTAGTTAGATTGGTCGTCTTAGTCAAAAAAATTCATAATATATTTTCTAAATCAAACCAAGCAATTAACCTGACTAGATATTCTCTCTCATCTTATTCTATTCTTTCTTATCTTATTCTATTATTTTCTTATCATCTTACCCTCTTATATCATTCTTGAGTTCTTTCATCTTATCTTTTCTAGAACTTGGTTTTCAAATTTAAATTTGACTCCCTCATCTCTGGATTATCCCTAGGATCGAGCCCTTCAAGATCAAGCAATGGAAGTCTTGGAAGTTCAAGATCCGCAGTCTGTTTCCAGTTGACCCTCCGTAAAGATTAGATTGGTAGCTGCCTCCCTAGTTTTAGATTCGTTTAGTCTGCGTAATAGTGCTTTTGTGCTTAAGTGTCCCTTTTGGTTTGCTTCTTGATAGCTTTCCGGCTATCCGTTCGTTGGGTAAAACCAATTTTGTCCGCATTAGATTGATCCATCTATCTCCCTTGTTTCTCGCTCATCTCCGTGCTTTCCCTCGCATCTAAATTGCTTTCTTCTTCTCGTCTATTAAACCGGTGAAGCTTTGTCGCAGATGGTTCAGACCCGCAACTCCGCGAGCCAAGATGAGACTCCAAGCGCCAGTGCCCCGTCTTCCCAGGCCGCCAGTGCAGATCCGGGTTTGAGTCAGTTCATGGCAGCCCAGACGCAGCTGATGAGCTCTTTGATGCAGAATATGACTCAGATGATGAATCGCCAGAACTGCATTCTTGCCCTCCTCGCAATGATGAATCAGAACAGTCAAGCAGCTGCCACGCCCACGCCTGCTCCACCCCCAGTGTTTCCTCAGTCCAGGCTGGCAGAGTTTCTAAGGACCCATCCGCCCACTTTCTCTAGCTCCTCGGAGCCATTGGACGCAGATGACTGGTTACGTTCCATGGAAAAGAAGCTCGCTATCACCCGTTGTGATGATCGCGAGAAGGTTCTGTATGCCACTCACCAGCTTGAAGGTACCGCTGCAGAATGGTGGGAGAACTATTGTGCCGCCCATGGAAACCCCGAGAGTATCACTTGGGCCGAGTTTTCAGGAGCTTTCCGCCACTCCCATATTCCCTGATGGAAAGGTGGAAATGAAGAAGAATGAGTTCCGTGAGTGCAAAGAAGGCAACATGTCGGTGAGTGAATACCTTAATGATTCACTCGGCCTATCCCGTTATGCCCCAGAGGACGTTGCCACAGATGATGCCCGCCAGAAGCGCTTCAAGAGAGGACTCAACCCCAGCTTGAAGGTGCAAGTCATTGGGAATGATTATGCAGATTTCCAGCACTTGGTGAACAAGGCCATGCTAATCGAAGAATCCCGCCGTGAGCTGGAAGAATCCCGCAAGAGAAAGATGATGCAGCACAGTGCCCATCAGTCTCACTCCCAGAGAGTCAGAATGAATGTGCCGCCTCCTGCCCGTGTTGCTCCACTGCCACATTTGAGCCCTCAGAGCGAAGACTCGCCCAAATAGTTCCAAAGAACCGCAGCTTCAACAGCCCAAAGAACCAAAGAACCAAGGAATGGCAACCCTGCGGTGGATCACCGCTTTAAGTGCCATCACCGGGCACTTCGCCAAGATGGCGCCCTTAGAGGCAAGGCCCTTCTCCTGCTCGTTTCAACATGGGAGCCACTCCACCAGACCCCACTCCAGAGTCGCACGTGGAGCCCTCGGACTCCATCCGCACTACCAAGTCTCCTCACCTTTTGGAAGAGGTCGTGTGAACCACACCATCGTGGAGGAAGCCCACTGACACTTTTGACGTCGTCTTTGGGTAAGTTCCTTGTCAATTCAAAGACTCGCCATCGCTTTGTTTGATTCTAGAGCTTCGCATTCGCTTGTTTCTGAGTTTTTTGAAAGGCACCAGTTCGAAGTTTTGCCTCTTAAAAGTGTTTTGTTGGTTCGAGTCTCCGGCTCGAATTGAGTACGAACCAAGGTTGCCCTAAGGTTAAAGTGACCATAGAAGGGTAGAATTCCTTGCTAATCTCATCATCATAGACACCAAGTCTCTTGATGTGATTTTGGGAATGGATTGGCTTGCCAATCACCAAGCCCTCTTGGATTGTGGTGGTAGAAGCATCACTTTGGTCAGTCCGGATGGAACCAAGGTAAAGTTTGAAGCCTCCCGGAGAAGCTATTTGGATCTTTAGTCTGCGAAGGCGGTGTTGTGTCTTTGGAGGAAGTGCCAGAGTCGAGAGTTCCAGATGTCTTTCCCGATGACCTACCCGAATGCCGCGCATCGAGACTTGAGTTTGTCATCAATCTTGTTCCAGGAACTGCACCTATTTTCAAGAGACCCTACAGATTGCCTGTCAATGATTTGGTTGAACTAAAGAAGCAAATTGAAGAAATGCAAGAGAAAGGTTTTGTCCGACCAAGTTCTTCACCGTGGGGAGCCCCAGTGATCTTTGTTGCAAAGAAGGATGGTACCCAACGGATGTGTGTGGATTACAGAGCCCTCAATGAGGTCACCATCAAGAACAAGTACCCTCTGCCCAGGATCGATGATTTGTTTGATCAGTTGAAAGGAGCCGGTGTGTTCTCCAAGATAGACTTGAGGTCAGGTTACCACCAGTTGAAGATTCGTCCAGAAGATATTCCCAAGACAGCTTTCTCAACCCGGTATGGACTGTATGAGTTCACGGTCATGTCTTTTGGATTGACCAATGCCCCTGCTTACTTTATGAATTTGATGAATAAAGTATTCATGGAGTATTTGGACAAGTTCGTCATTGTCTTCATTGACGATATTTTGGTGTATTCCAAGAGTGAAGAAGAGCATGAAGAGCACCTCCGTTTGGTCCTGAATAAGCTTAGAGATCATCAACTCTATGCTAAATTCAGCAAGTGTGAGTTTTGGATGGAAGAAGTTACTTTCTTGGGACATGTCATGTCTGCAGAAGGAGTATCTGTTAACCCTAGCAAAGTTAAAGATGTGCTTAATTGGGAGTCACCCATGTCAGTGCCTCAGGTCAGAAGTTTTCTTGGAATGGCAGGATACTATCGTCGATTCATAGAAGGATTCTCCAAGATAGCAAGACCCCTCACTCAGCTGTTGAAGAAAGAAAAGAAATTTGCTTGGACAACAGATTGTGAGCAAAGTTTTCAAGAGTTGAAGAAGCGTTTGACCACAGCTCCGGTGTTGATTTTGCGGATGTCCTAAGGATTTTGAGATTTTCGTGATGCATCCGGCAAGGACTTGGTTGTGTCCTGATGCAAGAAAGGAAGGTTGTAGCTTATGCTTCCCGTCAATTGAGGCCTCATGAAGTGAATTACCCCACTCACGACTTGGAGTTAGCTGCCGTAGTGCATGCTCTAAAGTTATGGCGTCATTACCTTATTGGTAATCATTTGTGAAGTCTACACGGACCATAAGAGCTTGAAGTACATTTTCACTCAGGGTGATCTTAATATGAGGCAAAGAAGGTGGTTAGAGTTAATCAAGGATTATGATATTGGAATCCATTACCACCCAGGCAAAGCTAATGTTGTGGCAGATGCCTTGAGTAGAAAAGTCTACTGCAATACCCTGACGATCAAGGAAAATCATTGACCCTTCATGAAGAATTCACGAAGCTCAAGATAGAGTTGGTTGAAGAAGGTTATCTAGGCGCCTAGAAGTTCAACCCACTTTGCGGAATCAGATCAAGGAAGCTCAAGTTGAAGATGCCAATATTAAGGAAATTAAGAGCAACATGAAGAAGGGTAAAGCCCTGAGATTTTCAGAAGATGAGCAAGGCACCATTTGGTTTGACAAGCGAATTTGTGTTCGGATCGAAAAGAGCTTAGCGGTGATACTCAAGGAAGCCCATGAAACTTTGTATTCCATTCACCTGGAAGCACAAAGATGTACCAAGACCTCAAAGAAATGTATTGGTGGCCTAGCATGAGCGTGAGATTGCGAGTATGTAGCTCGGTGTGATGTCATCGGTGAGTAAAGCCGAGCATCAAAGACCCGTTGGACTCTCGCAACCCTTGAGAGTGCCCGAATGGAAGTGGGAAGAAATTGGCATGGATTTTATCCTTTGGTTTGCCAAGGACAAGGTCGCTATGATTCTATCTCGGTAATTGTGGATCGTCTAACCAAAGTTGCTCACTTTCTCCCACCAAGACTACTTACTCGGTGATAGACTCGCGAATTGTACATGGCAAAGATAGTGTGCCAAAGATGGAGTGTCAAGAAGATCGTGTCAGATCGAGGATCCCAGTTCACCTCAAGATTTTGGCAGAAGTTGCACAGTGTTTTGGGTACTAATCTAAATTTCAAGATCTGACTTATCATCCCAGACGGATGGATGACGAGTAAAGAGTAAATCAAATCCTAGAAGATATGTTAAGGGCTTGTGCCTTAGCAAATCAGACCAGTTGGGATCAAATGCTACCTTATGCAGAGTTTTCCTATAACAACAGTTACCAGTCAAGCCTCCAGATGTCTCCATTTGAAGCTCTTTACGGAAGAAAATGCAGACACCCTTGTATTGGAATGAAGTAGGTGAAAGACAAGTGTTTGGGCCAGATATTTTGGAAAAAGCCGAAGAGCAAGTTCGATCAATCAGAGAAAGGCTGAAAACAGACTGAACCCGAGCGAAGAGTTATGCCGATAATCGCCGAGATCTAGCTTTTGCACCTGGTGATCATGTGTACCTGAAGGTGTCGCCTCTCAAAGGGATGCGTCGTTTCAGAGTAAGTGGAAAGCTTGCACCAAGGTACATCGGACCTTTCCCAGTTCTAGCCCGAAGAGGAGAAGTCGCTTACCAGTTGGAGCTCCCGCCTCAGCTGTCAGATGTGCATAATGTCTTCCACGTGTCGCAATTGAAGAAGTGTTTGCGTGTGCCCGAAGAGCAGATGCCAGTGGAATCAATTGCCCTGCAAGAAGACCTCACCTACAAGGAGCATCCCATCAAGATCTTGGAAGTAGCAGAACGAGTGACAAGAAGCAAGATAATCCGTTTCTGCAAGGTCCAGTGGAGCAACCACACCGAAGAAGAAGCCACTTGGGAACGAGAAGATGACTTGAAGGCTGAGTTTCCCCACCTATTCTCTAGTCAGCCTGAATCTCAGGGTCGAGATTCCCTTTAAGAGGGGTAGGTTTGTAGCGTCCCGTTTTTCGGAGTTTTTGAAAATTTTAAAAGAGAACCATTTGCTTCTATTTGCCCAAAAGCTTAATTTGAAAATTTCAAAATCATTTGCAGTTTAATATGAGTTAATCAAACTTCAATTAAATTAAAGTTGGTTTAATTGAATTTTCTGGAATTTAAAATCAAAATTATTATTTTAAGAATTTTCTTGGATTTATTGGATTTTAGAAATTTATTTTTGTTTTATCCGAAATTAAAAATTTAATTATTTGTAAAAGAAAAAGAAAATTTAAAGTTAAAAGTATTTTTATTAAGTCCATAATAATTCAAGGAATTTATGTGAATTTTTTCAGAATTTTTGGAGTCTATTTGCTATTTTCTAAATTGCCTTTTGATTTATTTGAATTTCAAATCAAAGGGTATTTTAATTCCTTTTCCGTCGTGGGCGAAACCCTAGCCGCCCATCATCGCTTCCCCGCCGACACCGCTCGTGGTATCGCCCCTCGGCCGTCCGATCGTCATCGTGTGACCCTCGCTTGCCGCGTCGCCCGTCTTCTTGCCGTTGGATCGAGATCCGGCGCTTCCGCTTCGCCGCCGATGCTTCGTCTCCCCAGGCGTCCCCTTTTCATCGCGACCGTCCGTCGCCATCGCGACGGCTCGACGCTTCGCGCCCTTCCTCTTCTTCCGTCCGTCCGAATCGGACGGCGCCGCTTCGTCTCCCTCGCCCGCGCCTCTTTCTCCCACCGCCTTCGTCAATCGGACGCTCTCTGTTCGCCGCGTCTCCCTCGCTCCCTACCGTCCGACAATCGGACGGCTCCCTTCGTCGTCTCGACGCCGCTCTCTCTCTCTCTCTCCGTCCATCCGCCGCTGAATCCCGTCGCCTGCGAATCCAAGCCGCGCGAATCGCCCCGCCGCTCGCGTCCGTCGCCTGTCGGCGTCCGCGCCGTGCCCCGCGTCCCTGCGCTGCGCCCGCCGCTCCATTGCTTTTCCCGCCCGAGCTCTATAAAATCCGCCGCCTGTTCGCCTCCTCTCTCTTCTCTCTCCTCCTCTCTCTGTTGCTCGCCTCGCCCTCCTCCCTTCTTCCGCCTCCGCCGCTCGCCTGCGTAGTCTCCGTATGCGCGCCGCCGTTCCCGTTCGCCATGTCGTCTCCCCACTCACCTCGCCGCCGCGCCTCTCTCTCTCTCCTCCTCTCTCTCTCTCGACTCAGGCCTGAGCCCACGTGGCCACCCACGTGGCGCCACGTCGGCGCCGCGTCAGCGGTTTTGCCCGCGTGGCTGCCACGTAGCGCGCACGTGTACGCTTGCGCAACCGCTGACGTCAAAACCGGATTTTTCAATAGAAAAATAATTCCGAAAATCCGAAAAATCCAATTCCATCATTTTATGTGATTTAAAACTTCTTTTGGCTATAACTTTCACATCCGAACTCCGATTTGGGTGATCCAAATTTCTAAATTCATATAAATTCATCCTCTTTCATTTGGTACTGGTTTTGTAATTTTTGGAGTTCATTTGGTGCTGTTTTATTTATTTGTTGCTATTCTCGCACGTGTAGATTCCTAAGCGTTTGGAAGATTTCTTGACCCGACGATCAAGACCTCTCTCGTCAACGAAGGCAAGTCGTAGGCCTTTGACCATGTTGAACCCATTTTACAACTGTATATTGTATTAAATTATCATGCATGGCTAGTTTTATTAAAAATGGTTTTGGGAGTAGATAATTACCAAATTGCCATTATGCCTCCTTGATAAATTGAAAATGAAATGTCTCCTTGAATGACATATATCCTTGGACACCATAGGATGGTTATTTCTAGTTGGACATAATTGTATTACCAACTTGGGTGCGTATTATTGCTTAGACATGCTCTAGTTACCCGCGAGACTTTCGATCACATGTTCGATGATGAATGAAATTTGACTAATGGAACTATGGAACAGTGGTGTGAGGCCACTTTTATTAAAAGATGTTGTGCCATGGCAGGGATTGCCATTTGGTCGGGTATGAACAAAAATGTTTTATGCTCGGGCTTGAGGTAGGAAGCTAGAGTGGGTGCGTAATGCACATTGGGTTGTGGTAGACTTGTCTGAGCAGCCAACTAAGGACTTAACTTTGCAAGTCATTGATCTGGGTCACCTCGTGCAACCATAAGTCCGGTATGGGACGGACCTGGCCAATTAATTAGGAAAGTTTTGAGTCGGTTCTGTTGTGGCTGTTTATTGGCGCAAGAGGGGGCTGTGATGGCGAAACCTTAGCGGGCAGAACCGAGGCAAAATGGAACTTTGTAAAAGCCTTGTCACGTGCTCTAGACTACTCACCTAAGGAAGTGAGCGGTGGTATCGACGGATGCCAAACAAACTAGAGAATTCGTGTCTTGTGGGTAAAATTTGTACAACCTCTGCAGAGTGTCAAAATCTATTGAATAGCCGTGTCCCCTGCTCGGACATGCCCAGTGATTTCGCGCAAGGGTAGTATTTTCAAAAATGTGGTGTGGTTCGATGGAAACGTTTGGTTGAATGGTTGGGAAGTGAACGGATGTTCACCGCTTGATTCAAAAGAACTTGGTTATCTATGTGTTAATCATTTGAAATCTCGCTTTGCCATCTAATTATTGTATTTCTTATTAAACTTACTTTCGCAAATTAAACCATAAAGCCATCCTTGTTTAAGCTGGCATGAATACTATGTGCATACATTTCTCTCGACTTCTTCGAGTACTTTATGTACTCACGGCTTTATGCCCTTTGTTGATCGGTCCAAAGAAGAACCGGAAATGTTGAGTACTATGAAGAAGGCTACTTTGAAGACTTTGCGAACTAGGTCGCGTCCTCCACTCGATTGCTCGTGGGCATGTCGATTGGGCTCCACGTATTTTGAGATTTCGCCGCGGATACTACTGTTGTTGTTAAGCCACGTGTGGCGACTTTTGTAAGAACCTTGACCATAAGGTCTTTCTTTGTTTTAATTAATATTACTTTATGCGCTTCATTAGTTCGTTGTTGAATGGTTATGATTACATCATTGTTGCAACTGTGCAAGCTAGCTACTGATCATGGGACTAGCTTGGTATGCACAGAGGGTCTCGGGGTTGTGTGACACCCGGGGTCCGACAATAAATGTCCGAATCCAAGTTCCCATAAAGGTATGCAGTTACCATATCCATCAATTTCATTTCCAAATTTAAGTTTGCTGCCACTGATATTAAATATCTAAAGGTTGTTCTACCCATGACCGGGGAATAAGTTTCTTCATAATCGACAACTGGTCATTCAGTGAAACCTTGTGCAATGAGCCTTGCTTTATATCTTACAACTTCATTGTTTTCATTTCTCTTTCAAATAAATACCCACTTATACCCTACCGGGTGCACATAGGGAGACATGCGGCTTATACGCCCAAATACCTCTCTTTAATTTAGAGATAATAATTCTGCTTCTATTGCCTTCTTCCAATCTTCCTAATCTGATCTTTTCTTACATTCAACGAGCGATGCAGGCTCTCGATCAAGATCGATGATTGTGGTAATTTTTTTAACAAAATAAATATCGACATTGGCTGTTGTTCTATTCATAGATTCTCTCATGGTCACACAATTTATAGCTATTTCTTCATGGGGCAATTCTGCTAATGCTTCTACTTGCACACCGCTACTTCCAATTATGCGGGTAAGTCCCTTTAGTTTTTCAGCTCCGACGTGTGCACACACATGCATGCTGATGTCTGCCTCTGTGGGAATATTCAAATTTGGTATGCCTTTTACTGAAGGTTCCATACTGAGGCCAGGTCTGAAATGGCTCCCCTTCTGGTTGTGGGGAACTTCAGTGATTGGCTGTGTCAAGTCCTTCTTATCCTTTTTCGCCAGGCATCCCCGGTTACTTGGGATTCGAGGGGCCAAAGTTCTTATTCTTTTATTCTGAGGCATGTGGACAGGATGAGGATACCTTCAATTTTCTTTGGTATTTCAACCATCTCCGACTCATTGCGTGCAGGCACATGCGACTTGGTCACACTCTTCAAATCACTAAAGTGGTCAGGCAGTTGATTCGCTAATGCTTGCAAATCAATTATCTTCTGCACTTCTCTATTTGTTTCACTTGTGTGTGGGTCATGTGCATGGATTCCCGTGGCTTGCCACGTTATTTCTTGATATTTTTCATCAAGGGGTTCATTTACTTCCCCTAATGATGGGAAACTATCATCATCAAATATGCTGTTAGTGAAGCGGGTTGTATGCAAATCTCCAGTCATGGGGTCTAGATACATGATTATGGATGTTATCTCATAAGTAACGTATATCCCAAACTTTCGGAGGGGTCCCATTGCAGTTTGCTGCGGTGGTGGTATAGGTACAAAAACCTTGCAACCAAACCTTCGTAGATGAGAGATTTTTGGTGCTGATCCTTACGCTAGTTGCATAGAGAATGGATGTTATATGCTGGCGGTCTAAAATTGATGAGAGTTGCTGCATGTAGGACTACGTGTCCCCAATATGTAGTTGGTAAATTACAATTCTGCAAGAGCTGTTGGGTAATAAATTTAATTCTTTTAATTAATGCCTCTGCTATTCCATTCTGGGTGTGGACATGTGGTACAGAATGCTCAACGGTAATTCCCATTGCCATACAATAATCATCAAATGTCTTTGAAGTAAATTCTCCAGCGTTGTCCATTCTGATAGACTTCACATGATGATCAGGGAAATTATTCTTAATTTTTAATTATCTGCGAGATCAGCTTTGCAAAAGCATGGTTTCTCGTAGATAATAAGCATACGTGCGACCATTTTGAGGAAGCACCGATGAGCACTATAAAGTACCTAAATGGCCCTGACAGGGGCTATATAGGACCGCAAATATCTCCCTAGATACGGTACAACAATGTAGAGATTTCATCCTTTAGTTTCAGAGTAGAGGGTCTAGTAATCAGTTTCCCGGTGGCACATGCGGGGCACACAAAATCTTCTTGATTCAGGAAATTCTTTATAATGAAATTGTGTCCCTGAGAATTAGGAATTATATTTCTCATCATTCTAAGACCGGGGTGGCCTAATCTATCATGCCAGAGATAGAAACATTTAGAACTTCTAAAAGTGGTTTTCAGGACAGTATAGGATGCAGGTGCCATAATGTGAATGTAGATAGCCCAGATTCATATGAAGGAAATCGTTCTAATACCCTTTTCCCATTTTATTCACGCTTTGTAATGAGCAGATATCCCTTACCATACTCTTCTTCAGTCTCTACGTGGAGACCGTTATCGCGAATATCTTTAAAGCTTAAGAGAGTTCTAGTCGATTCTGAGTAGAACAAGGCTTCTTCAATGACCAATGTTGTGTCCATCGGGAGTATAATTGTGGCTCTTCCTGAGCCTATTATACAGGTATCACTACTTGCAATTGTCGTAAGACTATCAGCATTCTTGCTGATCGACTAAATTTTTTTTGTGTCTCTCAATATGGTATTCATTGTGCCACTATTTGCTAAGCACACTTCCTCCATAGGGCATCACACGCATTCTGATATATAAAGTATTTATTAATATGGGGTAGGAAGCAATCCACACAAATAAGTAAAATACTTCAAAACAGAACACAACTTACTATTATTAATACGGGAAAAATATTGTAGGACTCATCATATGAATTTATTGCTTTGCTCTCCTAGAGCTTACAATTATTCAAAATTCAATGTTCTATCACAACCATAAACTACAAATGACTATAAAATCTAAGTGCAACGCGTGCACTAAATTGAATTAGCGAAGTATGAAGAAACTTCTGCCTGAATCTGCTCCATGTCCAACTTCTCTTCTTCGGCAACAATAGTTGATGCCTCTGTGATGTCCAAAGAAGGTGTGATGGGGGCTGCTACTGAGATATTCATATCAATGGGTGTAACCCATGATTGTGGATCCTCTAGGACTACAATGGCGAGATGTGTGTCTTGTTGTCCTTTGCCCTTCTTCTTAGCCTTGAAAGCATCAATCACGTGATGCGGCTCACGGCAAACACGTGACCAATGTCTCCAAGTGCCACATTGACCATAGGGCTTCTCATCGCACTTCTTTTGTTCGCCCTTCTTGGCTTGAGTATTTTGCTTGGTTTTGTGACCTTACCCTTCTTGCTTCTTTCTTTTGAGTGAGGCTTCCTCACCTTATAGCTGCTTGTATTGACTTCATAGCCAACTTTGCTACTAGGCAGCTGTGAGATGTAGTTCTTTCTGAGAACGTCATCTTGAGCTTCCGCAACTTGCATGATGTAAATCAGTTCAGTATACTCCTTGTAGCCGTCCTGACAATAGTTGTGTGCGGATTGCACCGCGTTTGGGTGAAAGGTAGAGAGAGTTTTCTGGATCTTCTGCTCATCTGTGGTTACCTTACCACATAGTTGAAGACTTGTACAAATTTTGTGCAATGCAGAATTGTACTCCTCACGGTCTTCTAGTCAACAAAACGTAGTCGGTTCCATTCTTGCTCTGCCCGAGGAAGAATTGTAACACCCCAACCCATCAGGTGGTCCGGAATGCTACTAAATAAACATGACAAACAATAAACATAAGACATAGTTCTAAATTTCGGCAGAACCTCCTTTGTTTAACTAGGCATACAGGAGGTTCCAACATATGCATATATTATCATCAATAACTCAACATACAAAGTTCATCAAAGCATTCATAAATAATCTATTCAGCTAAAGCATCAGCAAGCATAACTAACACTTACCACTCTCATTATTACAAATAACCCACTGCATTCAAGCATAATCAAAATTAATCCTTAAACAGTTTGCTTATTATTAAGGTGCGACCTATATGATAATCATATTTAAAAGGTTGTGTAGTAGTGAATGCATCCAAAACAATTCTACGCCCTCCCATGCATGCCGTCCTTACAAGTGGTACCTAAAAGCACAACAAAAGCAAGAGGTGAGTCCAAAGACTCAGCAAATATAATAAATGGCATCAACAACGTACAAGCATGTAACTCCTCAATTATACTTCACAAAAACCACATACCAATCACTTTACACATGTATGCTATGCAATATGCTCAACATGGTCTTTCTCTTTCTCTTCCCTTTTTGCATTTTACCGGTAATGCAAAGTGCGCATCCGTCGATGCACACCCATGCCTGCAACATCTGGTACAGGGACCTTTGCCCATACTTCACGTGTATGGGGACCTGAGCCCATGCTCTTCAAGCATGGGAACCTTTAGCCCGTCATTAACATGACGGGGACCGCAAGAGTTGCTTGGTCCTTACACAACCAAAACTTCGGTAACCCAACATAATGCATTTGTATGAATTCTCAAAGTAATACAAATATGCATCCACAACAACACTGTATATAAATAACCTATTCTTACTTCAAAATCTCATAACCATAGACCATCAACCATGAATAACACGTGATTCATATCTCTAACAACCATGAACAATACCAATTATGTCATCATCATCACAAACATGAACACACAAGTACTCATAATATCTACCAAATATTGCCATTCAATAATACATATTATGTTCATCATTATACTTGCTTTAACCACGAGAGAACGAGGGATGTACAAAAGGTGCTGCTCCCGGTACCGGTCCACCACCTGAATAATAATTATAACACACGCTAAGACATAGCAGCGGATCAAAATAAACTATATAACAACAACCATGGACTTGCAAAACTTCTAACTCGATCCCGTCCCCAAATTCCTAAACGTCGATCTGTCCCCTCGGTGGATAGTCAACTTGAAAAATCCATATCTATTAGTACAGGGGTCCAAATAATATGTTCTTAGACTTTCTGGAAAGGTAATTAAATTATACAACTAAGTCTAGTTGGTGAGCCTTGCTGAGTCACCCAAGTAATACCCCTACCAGGCCAATTAAAAAAACATCAACTTCAAGTCGGGTTCTCTGGACAGAGCACTAAAATCACCACACTTTTGCTACGCAACTTAGAACGGGGTGATCTTAGACTTTCTGGAATCACAACAAAACTAGATACAATACTCTAGTTGGAAAAGTCTCCTGATTCGGCCTCCTACTAATTCTTATATTCAGGTAAATATTTTTCTAAGTTTTCTGTCTCTGCAATCTGACAGTTAGCAAAACAGCGACGGTAAAAATTTCATAACTTTTGATTGCCAACTCTAAAAATTATGTTCTTTATCATCTTGGAAATATTACTGACTCCTCTACAATATTCATTTTGGGTGGCTTTTCTAATTCGGCAACTAAAAATTCATAATAGCCAGACAATACAATCTGCCACAACTCGTCAGCTCTCCTGGTAAGTTGCGGTAAAACTACCATAACTCATAAAACGTAGGTCGAAATCAGGTGATCTCGGTGCCCAAAGAATGCTAAAACCGAGGGCTACAACTTTCTGAGAGATGATCAGATCAGAAAACGTACGGATCTTACCCAAAACAGACAAGCAACAGCACTGAACAACACCGATCTGCTACTACGTCTTGGCAGGCACTCCAATGGTTGTCTCCTCGCCTTTCCTCCAATGAACCGCAGCAATGATCTTCACAGGGGAGGGAGGTGAGGCTGCTGGGGAGGTGGTGGAGCAGGGGAGAGGCAATGGAAAGAGGGGGTGGCGGCTAGGGGGGGGAAGAGAAGAGTGGGGGGCGGCTAGAGTTTGGGGCGCCCCCCCCTCTCTTGGCCGGCCCCCCCTTGGCCGGCCTCCCCTCTTGGGCCTCCTGGGCCACGGCCCGCGGCCCAGGTTGGCGAAAATAAGCGATAACCCCCCTTTTTCCAGGAATTTTCCCCTTTTTATTGTTCTTTCTTCTCCCGACTAGCTGTCTATTTACCCGACTAAATTCTGGGGTATTACAAGAATGGTGTACTTTAGCTTCTCGAACTACTTCTTCAGTGTGGTCCATGAAGCTAGTGCGTTCTTTTCTGCCATATACTCATTCTTGAGTATTAGGCAGAGATGGTATCTGAGGAAATGAAGTGCTTGATCATTCTCCTCAACAGTTGGAGTGGCGTCCTTCAAGGTGCCAAGTCCAATAGCAGTACAGAGCTTCTTGGCTCCAAGTACGATTTTGACATCTGACGCCCAAGTTAGGTAATTGTGGCCATGTTGAGCCAGCTTTTCGAACTCCGATTTGTAATGCCAGACATCTGCAAAATGATGCAAAAGTGCATAAGATTACTGCTGGTAACTTGTATAAAATGGTTTCAAAAATTCTGATAATGTTCCCGTATTTTTCTATACATTTGTCATGATTTACTGCTATTTTCAGTGATTAAAAGTAATATAGACAATCACAAATATTCAAAATAGTAAATGCAGTACATAAATTAAATAGAAATAATAACAACAGAGCTAAACATGCTTTAAATGCAAAAACCGATTCAAAAATTGAATTCCCGAGTACCTTATCTGCTTGGAAAAAAGATTTTTCGATGAATTCTGCAATTTTTAGGGGTTAAAATGCAAAATTTCAGTTCTAAAAAAATCGTGTAATTTTTAGAAAGTTCGAGTGCCTTTTTGCAAATTTTGGGATTTCTTTCCCATTTTTTTCCCTACCCGTCTTCACCCGAGTGGCGGCGGCGGGTGGTTCGTGCGGGAGCCGTCGACCGGTGCGTGTGAGCCCAGCCAAGCAGTGGGCGGCGGCGGCGACACGACGCAACAGCTGCAGTAAGATGGAGTGGCCGGTGGCGGTTGCGAGCCAGGCGGTGTGGAAGCGGCCGCGGGGGCAGGGCGGCTTCTTCTGGCAAATGAGGGCGGCAGAGGCGGGGTGGTGGCGAGCACGAGGCGTAGCCCGCAACGGAGCGGTGATGCGACGCAGCCATGCGAGGAGGCGCGCGCGCGGGGCAATAGGCGTGACCGCGCCGCCGACTGGGCTCGGTGGTAGCGCCTGGCGCACGCGAGCGGGGAGGCGGCCGTGGACGGGGAGCTGCATGCATGTGGCCGTGCGCGGGGTTGTGCGCATACGACGGCGGCTTCAAGGTGGCCGGAGGCGGTGCCGTGCGCATGGTGGCAGCCGGCAGGATGCTCCAAGCGCTGCGGTCGGAGCTCTCCCCTTTTTTTTGCTTCCGTCGTTGCCATGGCCGTGCGATGACTCTAGGTGGTTGGTGCCGGCGCACGGGTGGCCGAGTGTGTAAGATCGAGGAGGCTGACTAGAGGGGGGTGAATAGGCGGTTTTAAAAATTCTCTTTGGCTAAAACCAAGTTATAATGCGGAAGCTAATAACAATTTGGTTTTGAACAAATAAAAGCTAAATCCACTAGGCTTGACTAAGTGCACCAACAATAAGAATACAATTGACTATAAGCAATTAACTAAATACAAGCAATTGAATTCTATGAAGGAAAATTGCATAAAGTAAAGCACAAGAACAAACCACAATAGACACGATGATGTTTTACCATAGTGTTCGGAGACTTGCCGGTCTCCCCTGGTCCACGTTGACGTAAGCCCAAACGAATTGGACCGGCTCCACAAATTAAGCCAACACCTCCGAGGTAAGTCCAACCACTTGGACTGGTTCCAACACGAACCAACACCTCGATCCACTCAGGGTTGCTCTTCCTCCACTCTGGAGATGGTGAGCACCAAACCACTCACAACCACACCGGGCCTTCTCACAAGCTTCTTGAGAAGATCACTCGTCCACGACGCCTCCACGCCTTCTAGGTGTCGGCAAACACCAAGAGTAACAAGTCTACGACTCTCACTTGAACTAATCAAGTGTCTAAGCTCAACGGATACACAATCCACTACCTAAGGCAACACATGCACTTAGTGTTTACTCTCCAAGCTCATTAAGTGCAAAACATGCATATAAGAGATGAGAGGCTTGCACTTTGCTCAAGGAATGAATATGAGGTGCCAAAGATTGTTTCCCAATCGGCCAAGATGAGTATATATAGCCCACACACAAAAACTAGCCGTTGAAAACAAAGTGCTGAAAAAATCAGCACAAGCGTTACTACCGCCGTTCATAGGCCGGTACTACTGCACCTACACGATAAGCACATTAACTACTATATCAGAAGAGAAACTAGACGTTGAAAAGCACAGTGCGGTACTACCGACGTTCATCTTGCGGTTGTTCCGCACTCCGGTCATTCCATTTCTGAAGGGCGGTACTACCGCTTCCACTTAAGTCCAACACATGGCACCTTCTAGAAATAATGTACCACAGCATCTTTCGGTATAACCGACCTGCAGTAGTTCCGCTCCCAACACGCCGGTACTACCGCATTTCCAAGAGAGTAAAGAAACTCAAAAAGGTGTCTCTCTGGAAAAAATGTACTGCTGGATTTTCGGACCATCTGGGTTGCGGTAGTTCCGTTCCCAACACTCCGGTACTACCGCACCGCGGAGTTCTACCACATGAACTCCGGTACTACCTCGGAGTGGTAGTTCCACCGAGTTAACGCCGGTATTAGCGATCTTCCTGAGAAAAACAGCAATGGCTTTCAGAATAACTTCAATTGAAAAGACTTTTGCCAATTGATGAGCCATGCTAACAAGGATCAAAGGCAAGATTCCTAACAAGTTACAAAACACATTTGCCAAATTTTAGAATCACACCACAAGAAATAAGATACAAGGACTTAAACCATTTGCAGAACACATTTGCAAACTCAAGTCACATGCTACAAGAATCATGCATGAGCATCAACTATTTGCAAAATATATTCGCAAATAGCAGCATCATGCTACAAGGCTAAGGTGCATGGACTTCAACCATCATGCAAGGATGAGGTAGAGCAAACACAATGAGCTATCAACACATGACTAACTCATGCTACTAGTCAAGACCCCTCTTAATAGTACGTCAATCTATACTAGCAATCTGATCTTTCAACCAAACACCAAGACTGGTAAAAAACTAGCAACACATCCTTAGCCCTAGCTAGTCATACCTTTGCCTCAAGCAACTTCTTGAAGCTTGATGGCGCACATCTTCACTTCAAGTCCGGGTCCTTGACTTTGATAATCATCAACACATGATGATCTCCCTCACTTCGGGATCTTGTTTTGAATATCATCAACACATGATGATTTCTTTTACTCCGGGATCTTGACTTGATACTCATCAACTCATGATGACATCCTTCATCCCGAGTCTTGATATACATCAACACATGATGCATCTTTCACTCCTAGTATTGATCATCCTGGAATGTAACCTACTCATCCAACTCATGGAAAATGTTAGTTCCACAATATGATTATCATTAATTACCACACCATACCACTAACCCATAATGGTCGGACATGATACTTCAATCGTTCTCTCTTTGGTAATTGATGATAATCACTTCAATTACACATAAATTGAATGTTGTTAATTGAATATAACACAACATGAGTATATATAAACTACACAAGTTTTATATACTCAAAAGGATATGTTTCGAAGTAAAGATCCTTAATATATGTGGAGAATGGAATATGGATCAATACTAATGAAACCATAAAATATAAAGCGAACTCCCCCCCTAAATGTGTGTATACACAAATGTGTAAATAGGAATATATGCACATATTCAAGTTAGACTTATGGTGGGGTTCAACCTATATTTTGGCTGTGAGGAATATCAATATCTAAGAAATATGATGTCGAATGCATACCACATTGAAATTCACCTTTATATCTAAATGAGACTACACACTAGTTATAATAATAGATATGTTAGTCTCATAAATAGATTTGTCATTAATCACCAAAACACTCCATTAACTCATAACAATTCTTCGTACGGTGCATAAAATAAGGTGAAATCACAAGAAGATTTTTATTCTCCCCCTTTTTTGTATAGATCAAATCACACAAGGAGAATATATATTTCATCCAAACGTGGGGATATTGATCATTGATTATATAAATATTCTCCTCCTTTTGGCATGAATCACCAAAAATCCAAAACAAATCTAAAGCCAACAAAGAGGTTTTGCAAAACAATAAACATTTTCATGAAGCATATAGAGATGTGACTTGAAGTTTTATGCATATGAGAGGATTCTATGAAAAATTTGACAAAGTTTCTTTTGTATATTGAATCCAAGGAGGAATAACAATTGATACTCAAGATTTTGAGTGAGCATACAATATCAATCAGTAATAATAAGGATTCAATCAAGAACATATCTCAGTCAAAAACACATAGAGAGGCTTGAATCATAACATAAATATTCCATTGTTCATCAATACAAGAGAGAACTTAAACCATAAAGATATTACAATCATTCTTACAAGATTCAAGCAAAACAAGTTCAATAACATAAACCCTTAGACTAAATAGCTAGCTCCCCCTAAATATCACTCTGTGGGATCATGAGGGTTTCTTGGAGGCCTGAGGAGATGGCGTCTTCCATACCTATTAGGAGTCACTATGGCATGCTCCAGTGCCGTCACACTGTCTGTTAAGGCAGCCAACCTATTTTGGGATTCTGTTTGGAATCGCTGCTGAGAATCCCTCATTTTCTGCTAAGTATTTCTAATCTCCAAAATAGTTTCATAGATTTGGGAGAGAGAGGCTTGACCTTCTGCAGGTGCAGCAGCTCCTTGTGCAGCTTCTTGTGCAGCCTCCTTGTAAGGCTTGTGGACTGATCCTAAACCTCCATTGTACCCAGTCTTTCGAATGATCAAAGCCATGATATATGGAGCATAGTTAATCCTTTTCACTCAATCATTCTTAGAAGATACAATTTCCCTAATAATGACATCAACCACATCAAATTTCCTTCCATGCATAATATGGTCTATTATATTCCATGCATGCCCCCTAATAGCATCAAAGTTTCCACTCTTAGGGAGAATGGTGTGGTTGATGATTCTGTTGACTAAGCTAGGAATAGGGAGAAGTCCACCTATTTTTCCTGGAACAAACCAAGCATTTGTATCATAATATTCAGTCCAGGCTGGAACCAAAAGAGCAGGCTTGTCATAGATCGTCTCATAGGCGTTGGACTCTGTTGCCAGGGCTAGCTCAAAATAATGTTTGTTGCATTCTAGGTAGGAAGATCCAATTGGGAGGGCATCAATTTAACTTAATATTATCTGGGGGAATTTTACTTCTACCATGTTAAAAGCATATCAAGCAATTAAATAACATGCATAGAAAAAAATGAACAGGAATAAAAGGGCATTCACAGACAATCAAATTGCATTGTGGTATAGTATGACCCTTCCTCATGGTAATCTCCATCGCCAAGCATCCTATTCGTCATGTCTCCAAGTTGCCAAAACCTCCATATACTCCCACTAAGCCATTACTCCTAACAGCACTAGTGATAAAAATACAAGGAGTGAATGAGCACCACAAGTCGACACGCAGGCCGTTATACAAATATAGGCAGCCTTGGGCTGCAATAAACATGACACGTAGGTCATGAACATTACACACATGCATGCATCTCATACATCATGGGTCATACTATTCACATCAATCCCTGCAACAATGAGTTGGGCAAAGAATAGCATTCTATCGGGCAATAAGAACACACGCTATAAAAAAAACATGGTCCGAATACCCAGCACGGCGGTCCCGCTAGCCGGTTAGCGGGTGGGGTTCGAAGCGGCATACTCTGATGGCAGAATTCCGACCGGTAGGAATATCATGCAATGTGATCATGAACAAGCACAATAATACATCCGGTACTTAACGAACGTAACTCTGATTCGATCAACCACATTGATCTTCGCGTGCTCTAATGGATTTACGATCACTGTCTGCCCCGATGGCGGAAACCGACTAGTAGAGGCAAGTCGTGATACGATCATGGAATAACGAATAAGAAACCCATCTTACCACCAATGCACATGGACGATCAAATCGACTAGCAGAAACAGAGATAGATCACATCTATAACTTCCACATATCACAATATGTGTCCAAACTGAATCTAAAACTAGACAGCATGGCTCTGATACCACTGAGCAGACGGCAACCAGGGAACCACCTCTAGTAATATGTCACGAGATTACTGCTAGACGCGCCGACTCGTAGCCAAAGTAGAGTCGTTGTAGCGAGTTGATGCAGTCGTAGTCGTACTCACGACGCGTCTACTCCTTCGAGTGGTCGTACTCGCCGCGCGTCTGCTCCTCCGAGTGTTCGTACTCACCACGCGACTTCTCCTCCGACTCCGGTGATCGTCACGAGTTGCGGATCGTCCTAGTGTTGATGCTTCGCAACAACACCTCCGAGGTATCCACATGTACGGGGCAGGATCACCACACGCTGGAGTGCTAGCACCGGTAGCGTGGTTGAGAAGGCGTGACTATTAGGTTTTCGGGAGTTCTTCCAAAGATCATCCTCACCGTTCACCCTATGCCACCGCCCCTCTTCATAGAGGCATCCATGATGGGTCTCGACCTGGAGGCCCATTAGGAACTCGTGGCCTATATGAATTCGGATCACCATCCAAATCAAATCCTAGCCCTTTAAGTGTGTGACCCTATAGGTTCATGTGTAATCGGTTATGACTCGAAAACTCTTTTCTAACCACCGAACAAGCGGTACCTAGCAAAGACATAACGATTCCCAAATACACATAGAATATATCGGACGAACCTTGATGTAATATGATCTATGACCTGGTCCTCATCACTTACGATCAGTTCGTATCTCTGAACGACCATATCATATTTGGTTCCGACCAGTTCGTAACTCCATACAACCATGTTCTTACCATTCTGTGATTACGTTCGATCAATCTACGACCAGCTCGTATCTCCATACGACTACTCCGTAACTGATCGAACTAAGTGACCTACTCATGCATTCTCCCTTTGCCTCATGATGTTTGGTTGAACTCCAGGTGAGATGTAGTGTCATCCATGGACTGTTCAATACTTTCTCGATCGAGTGTCGGATAATTTCATGTGGTCGACACTTCGACCACTAGTGGCATGACCATGCACTTTCTTTATCCGATCTCCACGAGGGGCCCGGAGACATCTCTCCTATTATGTTAGGAGGGGTAAATCCCATCTCGACCAGTCATATCCCTCCGCATGTTTCATTGCATACCCGAAAGCTACCTTTATAACTACCCTGTTATGAGTAGCGTTTGGCAACCCCTAAGAGTGTTATTACACATGTAGGGAACCATGCTGATCTCAGATCTAATGATTATACATGATCATTACTAGAGACCAACTAATGACACATAGATTCATAACAATCTCAATAGTGTCTCAATGATGGATCTATCTAGCCCTATGTTCTCTAACATGTGCTCACATTATTGATTCGATATCCCTATATCCATGACCGGTGAAGCAAGGTCATCAAATCAATACATATGCTAGTCATAGAGTCAGTGGTGTTCCGACCAGTGACCTCAGACCAAGGACACATTTAGAATGACATCATATAAGTTAAAGAGTTCCACCAACAAGTCACATACTTATTGATCTATAACAAATGATTCATTCAAGGAACACGATAACATATTATCAAAATCGTGAACATAATAAAATATCATCATCTCTATGATTGCCTCTATGGCATATTTCCAACAGTTTTTCCACGAGGGAGAGAGGAACCGAGAGAAAAAGAGCACGGGAGGCGAACGGGAGCGCAGAGAGAAGGCGGTTGGTCCGCACGGGAGATGAAAAGTTAATGCCCCAAGAGAGAGAAACTGCAGTTATTGCCTTTCAACAACCACGACGCGGTAGTTCCGCAAGATGAACGCTGGTAGTATCGGAACCTGCCGTCGGTACTTCCGATTATTATGGAACTTCAAGGATAAGTTTTGGATTTTGATAAATTTGCAAATGATCCTTAGTTTTGCAATCAAATAAGTATCATTCAGGATCATGATGCATTGAAGAGACTAACGTCTATTAAAAAATATAGCTTTTATGAATTAAATTTTTGTTTTCGCGAAAGAAACAAATTTTGATGAAACTTCTTCAAATATTCAAATTGAGCAAAATATGAATTTTATAGCATCCAATTTTATGTATGAGTAATAAATACCATTATGGACCTATTCATGTGAATAATTTTTGCTCATATGATAAACCTCACTTAAGTGCTAGAAAGTGACCAATTAGGTCAAAATAGGATTTTGGACGAATTTCGAAATCGAATAACTTTTGCTAGGTTGTTCTTTTGGAAACCTTTTGAATACCAAAAATGTTTAGAATAACCAACTCTATGATTTTTATTTTTAGAAGATTTTCAAATTCCTTTTTAAATAGATTTTACACAAAAATATAGTTTAGGTCAAAAACAAGATAATATGATCTAGAACTTTGGCTAGAAACTCATTTTCACTTGAAATAGATTTTTTTTTTGAACCAAAACCTTTGGAAAACCTTTTAAAAGTATTTATATACATTTTGAAACTAGTTTTTCAAAGAATTACTAATAGTTATGAAATTTTTGACTTCTGGCTAAAAGGCTTAATTTTGGAAAATAATACTAGCACTTAATTTATTTGGGCACACTTAGGGATGTGATATAAATGATTATGATTTAAGCACTCCCCCTTGATGTGCTACAACCATCTTACTCAAGATTTTAATAATTAACATTATGAACAAGAGCAATAACACCCTTTTTATAAGTTTTTCATGGAATGCAACCTACACAAGGCATAAGGGCTAGATACTTCAATATAAATACTTGTTATCGAGATAGCATTGGTTTTTGATATGAAATGATTATCCTCAAACTTGGTTCCAAATTAGATATATGATGGATTCCACCTTTATATGCATAAGCCAAGCCTCCAATGCCTCTCCAAGTACCTATTAAGCATTAAAGCGCATTTTGGTACCCAATGCTTGGTTGGGTCCACGAATGTTAGTCACAATTGATTTGGGCACCCAAATGGCCCTAATAATAAACTTTGGTGAACTAACAATTCTAGCAAACACGTTGCCATATTTATCTTTCCTAAGCAAATAATGATTATTATAAATAATTAGCTTAGGAGAGATACCTTTGGGACATTGTTTACCAATATGTCCCTTTTCCCGGCAATTGTAGCAAGTTGGGTTTTTGTTTCCCATACTTGTCTTTTATTCTTGCTTCTTGTCAGGTTGCCTCATTTTTGAATGTCTTATCTTGACATCTATTTGATTAGGGCACACCGAGGCATAGTGGTCCTTTCCATTTCGCCCATGGCACTTAACATATTTCTTCGTATGTCTTGCGTTGTGCCTTATCTTGCTATTTTCCCTTTTCTTGGGAGTGTAGCCAATACCACTCTAATCTTGCGAGCATCTTTGCTTGCTCGATATATCGTCGAGAGTGGTCTTTCCTTTGGAGCTTCTCTCCAAGTCAACCTTTAATTTTGTGACTTGGGCCTTGAGCTCTTTATTTTCCTCTACAAGGTTAGTATCACAAGACATAGAGGAAATAGGAGCATCCATTTTTGAGCAATAATGCATATCTAGCAAATCATCACAAGAGGTAGATATGCTAACCTTAGATGTAATGCGGCATATCATCTAGTAAATTGCATGCAATGCCTATATCCACCTTAGACTTATATATCTTATTTTGAAGGAGAGTTTTATGTTCATCCTTTAGAACATCATACTCTTTCTTCAAAACTTTGAATTTTAATTTCTCCTTTCCTAAATATTCATTAAGCTCTTCAATATGTCCATCAACTCATCATAAGTAGGCTCATCATTATTTACCTCTTTATTACCTTTAACCATAAAGCAATGTGGTGATATGGATGGAGTTGAGGACTCGTCATTGTCGGAACTAGAGGTTGAGCATTCTTCTCCCGACATCCATTCTTCTATGTAATCATCACTAGTAGAGGTGGACATTTCGTAATGAACTTGAAGATATGTCCACATTTCATAGTGCTCCTGAGATTGCATACCTCATTGAATACCCCTACACTCAAAGCACTAAATAAAGCGTTAATTGCTTGAGCGTCGAGATGTAAGCATTTCTCTTTTTCAAATGTTGGAGTAAGATGATCCAATGGAGGAGAAAAGCTACATCTACAATCCACCATATTTTTAGGCCCATGGCCTTAAAATAACACGACATGCGAATCTTTCAATGAGCATAATTTGTGCCATCAAATAAAGGTACTTCACCTAGGTGCACTAAAATACTAGTCGTCATCCTTTATTCTCTAAACGGTTAAGTGTAATAAATGAGAGACCAAGCTCTGATACCACTTGTAAGATCGAGGAGGCCGACTAGAGGGAGGGTGAATAGGCAGTTTTAAAAATTCTCTTTGGCTAAAACCAATTTATAATACGGAAGCTAATAACAATTCAGTTTTGCACAAATAAAACCTAAATCAACTAGACTTGACTAAGTCCACCAACAATAGGAATACAATTGACTATAATTAATTAACCAAATACAAGTAACCAATTGAATTCCATGAAGGAAAATTGCTTAAAGTAAAGCACAAGAACAAACCACAATAGACACGATGATATTTTACCGTGGTGTTCGGAGACTTGCCGGTCTCCCCTAGTCCACGTTGAGGTAAGCCCAAACGAATTGGACCGGCTTCACAAATTAAACCAAGACCTTTGAGGTAAGGCCAACCACTTGGACCGGTTCCAACACAAACCAACACCTCGATCTAGTCGGGGTTGCTCTTCCTCCATCCGGAGATGGTGAGCACCAAACCACTTATAACCACGTCGGGCCTTCTCGCAAGCTTCTTGAGAAGATCACCGGTCCACGACGCCTCCAGGCCGTCTAGGTGTCGGCAAACACCAAGAGTAACAAGTCTACGACTTTCACTTGATCTAATCAAGTGTCTAAGCTCAATGGATACACAATCCACCACTTAAGGTAACACATGCACTTAGGGTTTACTCTCCAAGCTCACTAAGTTCAACACATGCACATAAGAGATGAGAGGCTTGCTCTTTGCTCAAGGAATGAATATGAGGTGCCATAGATTGTTTCCCAACCGACCAGGGTGAGTATATATAGCCCACACATAAAAACTAGCCATTAGAAACAAAGTGCTGAAAAAATAAGCACAAGCGATACTACCGTCGTTCATAGGCCAGTACTACCGCATGTACACGACAAGCATAGTAATTGCTATATCAGAAGAGAAACTAGCCGTGGAAAGAGCGGTGCGGTACTACCGACGTTCATCTCGTAGTAGTTCTGCACTCTGGTCGTTCCGTTTCTGAAGGGCGGTATTACCGCTTCCACTTAGGTCTAACACATGGCACCTTCTAGAAATAACATACCGCACCATCTTGCGGTATAATCGAGCTGCGTAGTTTTGCTACCAACACACCGGTACTACTGCATTTCCAAGAGAGCAAAGAAACTCAAAAAGGTGTCCCTCTGGAAAAAACATACCGCCGAATTTTCGGACCATCTGGGTTGCGGTAGTTCCGCTCCCAACACTCGAGTACTACCGCACCAGGTAGTTCCGCCACATGAACTCCGGTGCTACCTTTGAGCGGTAGTTCCGCCGAGTTAACGCCGGTACTTCCGATCTTCCTGAGAAAAACTTCAATTGCAAAACACTTTTGCCAAATGATGTGCCATGCTAACAAGGATCAAAGGCAAGATTCCTCACAAGTTGTAAAACACATTTGCCAACTTTTAGAATCACACCACAAGGAATAAGGTACAAGGACTTAAACCATTTGCAAAACACATTTCCAAACTCAAGTCATGTGCTACAACAATCATGCATGAGCATCAACTATTTACAAAAACATATTCGCAAATAACACCATCATGCTACAAGGCTGAGGTGCATGGACTTCAACCATCATGCAAGGATGAGGTAGAGCAAACACAATGAGCTGTCAACACATGACTAACTCATGCTACTAGTCAAGACCCCTCTTAATAGTACGTCAATCTATACTAGTAATCCGATCTTTCAACCAAACACCAAGACTGGTAAAAAACTAGGAACACATCCTTAGCCCTAGCTAGTCATACCTTTGCCTCAAGCAACTTCTTGAAGCTTGATGGCGCACATCTTCACTTCAAGTCCGGGTCCTTGACTTTGATAATCATCAACACATGATGATCTCCCTCACTTCGGGATCTTGTTTTGAATATCATCAACACATGATGATTTCTTTTACTCCGGGATCTTGACTCGATACTCATCAACTCATGATGACATTCTTTATCCCGAGTCTTGATATACATCAACACATGACGCATCTTTCACTCCAAGTATTGATCATCCTGGAACGTAACCTACTCATCCAACTCATGGAAAATGTTAGTTCCACAATATGATTATCATTAATTACCACACCATACCATTAACCCATAATGGTGGGACATGATACTTCAATCTTTCTCTCTTTGGTAATTGATGATAATCACTTCAATTACACATAAATTGAATGTTGTTAATTGAATATAACACAACATGAGTATATATAAACTACACAAGTTTTATATACTCAAAAGGATATGTTTCGAAGTAAAGATCCTTAATATATGTGGAGAATGGAATATGGATCAATACTAATGAAACCATAAAATATAAAGCGAACTCCCCCCTAAATTTGTGTATACACAAATGTGTAAATAGGAACATATGCACATATTCAAGTTAGACTTATGGTGGGGTTCAACCTATATTTTGGCTGCAAGGAATACATCAATATCTAAGAAATATGATGTCGAATGCATCCCTCGTTGAAATTCACATTTATATCCAAATGAGGCTACACCCTAGTTATAACAATAGATATGTTAGTCTCATAAATAGATGTAATCATCAAAATACTATATTAACTCATAATAGTGGATCTATGTCCTTCACCGAGACAGCGCCGTGTGCGCGTGGGATGCCGACTTCGGGCGGCCGTGGAGGCCGGCCATGGCCCGGCTGCAGGCCGGCGATCAAATCATTTTTCTCGTACTGTTTGTATGATGCAATGTACTGTTCATCCAAAAATACGTTAGATTAATGTTCACGCGGTTATCGTCCATGCAATTACCAATCAGCTTGGCAGGCGACTTTAAGTCGGCTCGCAGTAGATTTAGAACAAATTTGCGATTTTCAATATACAGTACAATTGACATCCACCATTTCTTGCAATCCACCGATCAACATTGTGTCGGCGGCTGCAAGTCGGCTCGCGATAGATTAGAGCGGATTTGCACCGTAGGGTATAATCTTGAAAGCTAAATTTGCATAATTGAAAGCAATCTAGAAAAATGATTCGATCTATGAGTGTCGTTCATCGACGGTTACCTTTCGATCCCAGGAGAGTCGATCGTGCTGATAACGTGTTGAGGAACCGTCGTTGGCCAGTCTAGTCCTAGCGATTACCTCGTAGACAAACTCAGTCGTAAGAACAATACAAGAATGTAAGAGCGGAATAGTAGATTAAACATAGAAATATGAGAAAACTTCAGGCTTCTCTTTAGTACTATTCTCAAAAACCGTTTACAATGTTCAGGGTCTCTCCTCCTTTATATAGGCAACAGAATGAATGAGAAGCTCACCTAAACCAGTACTCCCGATTATAGACCCGATTTCTTAACACAGACCCTCTTTGGAGTTCGCAGCGGACACCTAACCTGAGATTCCAACGACCTTTGCCTCCTCCAACTCTCTGCCCCTCGCTTTCTCCTCCTGCTTTCCCCACCACCAAACGCACGCTTGTAGCTCAGTTTTTTTTTTCTTTTCCCCACCCCGCTTAACTCCTAAGCAAAGCCTGCTCTGCTCGGCTATAAATTGCGCCCCTCGTCCAAGCCCCAATTCCCTTTTCCCCCTCTCCCTTCTCCCCTCTCTAAGGTTGCTTGCTAGCTGGGCTAGCACAGCAACCTGCACAGCGGCGCCCTGCTGCTGCTGCTGCTGTTGACATTACCTACCCTGCCACTGCTGCATCTCTGAACTCCACCTTGCTTCTGTCATAGCCTTACCTATACACCTTTACTTGATTAGTTCCATGTGCTTTGGAGATTCTGTCTGAAAGTTTCTCATCGTACAAGATCTATCTAGCCTTCTCCAGGCAAAACTCTGCCGGAATTTTTGCCGAGAGACCTTGCTGTTCAGGGCAACACTCTGCCGGAATTTTTACCGATAAACCTTGCTGTTCTGGGCGACACTCTGCCGAAATTTTCACCGAGGATTCTTGCTTGGTCAGGGCGAAACTCTGTCCGGGTTCCCACTAGAAAACCTTGATTGCTCAGGGGAAACTCTGCCGAAATCTTGTTTGAACCAGCTATGCGCATATGCTCCTGCTATTCTACTCTCCGTGTTTATGATAACATACTCCGTCCTCGTCCAGTCCTTCTCCGTCGTCTTCCTCTACTGGTTCTATGTCTTCTCATAATTAACCAGCTCTAATCAACCCAAGGATTTTCACGTGCTTATTGTTGTTAAGAATTGTTAGTTAAGAAATCAAGTAAGTAATTAAGTGATTAAGCTTTGAGACACTGCAAGAAAATGGCCTCTCCCGGCGTGGTGTCTGCTGTCACGACGTCGTCGGCCGGGTCGGAAGGGGCCGGGGAGGCGCAGCGGGCGGTGGCTGTGATGGAGGAGAGGAAGCGGAAGCGGAAGGAGTCCAACCGGCTTTCCGCGCAGCGGTCGCGCACGCGCAAGCAGCGGCAGCTGGACGAGCTGACGGCGCAGGTGGCCGCGCTGCGGGACCGGAACGGCGTCATGGCAGCGGCCGCGCACGATGCCGCGCGGCGGTGCGCGATCGTCCAGGCCGAGAACGAGCTGCTGCGCGCGCGGAGGCTCGATCTCGGAGCGCGCTTGCAGTCCCTCACCGACCTGATCCAGTGCATGGAAGCGGCCGCCGCCTCCAACCCCTTCGCCGGCGTCGTGCCCCAGCCTCCGCTGCTCGACGCGGCCATGTATTCCAACTACTACTAGATCGTATCAAGTCATTAAGTTAGCTCTATGTTGCCATGTTTCTATGTGTTTCTTTGTGCTTTCCTAGTGTTATTGGGTGGGCAAGGGCAAAGATGGGTTTTGTGGGGTGTGACTTTTATAGCATCAAGGACAATGTATGTGGTTAATTGGATGCCCATTTGTGGAACAAGCAACTAAGTTGATTGATTACTGCGGAAATGCTACGCGTACAAAGAGTTTCTCACGAATTTATTATATGTAGAAGATGGATGACAAGTGGATTCTGGAATTTCACCTAGCTTGCTGGCCTAGAGGTCCACCTACCAATGGTTCTTAACTAGAAAATTAAACAAGAATTTTTCCATAATTATTACAGGCAGCTTGTCCAACTTTTTTTCTTTAATAAGTGTGACTGAGAGTGCAAAAGTTGTCAAATTTGAAAAATCTTACTAACAATTTCTGACATGTTGGTAGGCCCTTGCATCCTATGGGGTGTTGGAGCCAACTTCCACACCATTGATCGTCAACACGTTGTAAGAATTATGTTGGTTCTTATGCAAGTGCTTTAGTGATTTTATTTGTCCGAATTTCTCTTTCTATAAAGGTACCATCAGAGATGCAAAAGTTATTCTGCACAACTACTTACTATCGCCAACGTATGACATGTGGGCAACTTCCAACCATTGATCGTCAACACGTTGCAAGAATTATGTTGATAATTATGCAAGTGCTTAATTTAATGATTTCGTTTGTCCAAATTTCTCCTTCTATAAAGGTGTGACCACAGATGCAAAGGTTATTCTGCCATAACTACCTACCATCGCCAACGTATAACATATGGGCAAAATAAAATAAACATGACCCACATATCATATCCGTTGTTCGTGTGCTAAAGAAATCATAACCAATATTACATTGCTAAAGAAACCCATAGCATGAAATAATCTGTCATCAACAAAAGAAAAGTTGCAAGGAAGTGGTTTGCACACAAGCGAGGAACATGAACCAGCTAAAGGTGTGGCTGTGCAAAAGATTATTTTTTATAAGGTTGGTGGGACAACGATGAGACCCTTGGAAAGCCGCGAATCATTTGCGATCGATAGCACTTCAGTTAAAAGGGTCAAAACAAAAGCCTCGCTGCCGGCCTGCCATACTTAGCTTTTAAGAATGAACGTTTGGCTGCGGCTGATGCCTGCCTAATTCATTTCTTAATTACTTACAAATCTATAAACGCTATAAGCCATATAAGGTCGTAAGCCTAAGCCATCTCGCACCGGATTCATCTTATTTTTTACAGACAAACTGAATAAATTTGTGCAAGTTAAATATAGAAAACTTGCTACGGTCTTTGTTCCGGCCTATTCTGGCGACAAGTGTACCACTTGGGACGAGCATGTACAGACTACAATAGGGTTTCATTGTCGGTTAGTGGAAAGTGCATCTATTCGTGCAGTTTCAACTTTGAACTTTGAGGTGCACCAATTCAAATGAAAATTTCAACTTTATTGTAATAAATAATACACCTCAGTTCTTCACTCACTGTGTTGTTCCATGACAGTAACTTTTGGCGTGATCTCGGAACTTGATAATAACGTGGTGAGCTCGGACCAATGAAAAAAATTTGACCAATGAAAAAAATTTCGGCGAAATTTTGCCGGGCAGTAACCGAGTTTATCGGTCGGGGCTGGTAGAACTACAAACCTACTCCGAATTTTTTGGTTTGGACGAATTTTATCAAAAAATCGAATTTTCTTGAATTTTATCTGCATTTGATTTTGTCAAAAACTTTAAAATCCAAAAAATTCAAAATAAAAAGTGAAGACTTTGCCCAAAATTTTCGGTTTTCGCGGTTACTGCCCTTGCTGGTCCCCGTTAAAAAAATCCTGCCAGTAATAATTTCCCTGGCTCGGACCCATATCTAAAAACGTATAAGCATATGTAAAAAGTTTCTTGGTATATATATACTTATTTTAACTATGTGCTCATCTCCAATCAGGTAGCTACCTGCTCGAATCAGCACGGGTCACACACGGATGAACGCCATGCGCAGATGTGCTAGATCCACTTTGAAAGGGTCCTGAATAAGATTCCCCAGCATATGCTGGGCACCATCCCTATTAGTTAATAAGATTAATGAAGGCAACATGTACTTATCACACAGCACATGAGAACAACAGCCACCACTGTCTTTATTGACACCATTATTCATTTTGCTAGCAACCGGTTTGATCTGGATGTTCTAATCCTTAATGACTCTGCAGGTGCAGTGGAACCATTTGAGGCAGCTAGCTATCTAATTTTGTGCAGTGCTTAACCTGGCTTTAGAACAAAGCACTCAGAATTCTCCAGATGTGACAAACCAATTTCCTGGTAATTTACACTGACAATCATGTAAGGTACGCATCATAGAAAGAGTCAATTCATTGCTATCTTATTGTCAGAATTCTCGCATTGCCAATGCAATTGCTTGGAATCTTCACTTACAATAGACCACAAGCATCTGACAAAAGACCTTACAAACTAAAAATCCTATAAATGAGTATTGAACACGGCTTAGCTATCAAAGAACATTGTTATATTCCGAACATAGGCAATACATTGTTAATTTCGTGGTCCGAAAAACACTACTGCAGAATACAGTACTCTTCCAAATATAGTTGGATATATTAATTCAGCAATGGCCTAGCAACGAAGCACATCAACACTATGTTCATTAGTGCCGATCTAACATTTTGGACACCATCACAAGACAAGAGATTGTCACCATCAATTAATTAACACTTACTTGTTTCATCACTCTTGTTCAGATACTTGAAATCATGTACTACCAAACAATAGTAAGTGCAAGTTAGTGACCCATCCTCCATTTTAAAGTAATACATTGACTGGGTCACGGAATAAGTTAATTACCTAATCATGAATTCATGATGCAAGCATGGATGGTAGTTTACAGTATTTGGTTCCTAATTAGGTAAAATGTATCAACCAGGTAAAAATCTCCACGCCCTTTCTGATGATTTCTGAATGTCTGATATAATAAAACTCCGCTGTGATTGGGCAACTTAGCGATCGAGAGTATCTTTTATTATGGTTGCTATTAAAGTTCATCATACATGAAACTTTTGCATACTGATGCCAGGCAGGGAAAAACGCTACCGGTTGGGATAAAATTTCGGAGCCTAGCGATAGGCCCAGTTACCAGCGGTAACCTGAATTTTAGGATTTTTTTTGGCCAAAATTTTTGAATCGAAATTTGAAATTCCAATTTGTGCCGGTCATGACCAGCCAAAAAATCGCAGAAAATGGGCCGCAATTTTAGCGAAATTTCGGCAGTTTTTTTTGGTGATTTTGCGGCGAAAATGTTAAGAAATATGGTTATGGCAAAACACCGTGCAATGAATTCAAAATATAAATGTTCTAATGCACCATTTAGAAAACTAATATATTAGAAAGGGAGGAGACATGTATCATAGAGTATAGGCCCGAATGCTATTTGCCAGTGTCACAAACCAATGGTATCTTCATTCTTCAAGTGCCGCATACTACAGTCTGCAGATGGAATTTGCGAGTAGTCAGGGATGGCATATTTTCCCCCTTAAGTCATGACTCATGAGTACACAACTACACATCACAATTGGACAAGCATGAATCCATTGATTCCATTCAGAATACGTAGTACGTACTGCACTTTTCCCAGTAAACGAAAAAGGCTGGTCGCCAGATCACATTACCAAATATCTTACATCAACATTTGAACCTGGGAAAGAGTTTTGCTTTGATGCAGTCATTCATCAGAAAACCTGAGGGTTGTACAAAGCTATGAAGAGCTTGAAGCAGCATTTGAACCTAGGAAAGAGTTTTGCTTTGATGCAACCATTCATCTACAATAAGCTCATATCCAGTCAGGGTAGTGCCACCAGAGATGACCAATGCGAGGAGACTCCTGAGCTGCCCCCTGAGTTTGCAGCTGCAAAGAGCAATTCTGTTGTCAGGATATCTGTATTCTTGTGAAGCAACATGCCAGACTTAATTTAGATTAGCAATTTTGCTTGCATTCCTTGTGAAGGATGAGAGTGTAATATTTGGAGCAATTGCACATACTGTATGTATTGATAAGCCAAATGTTACATATATAGACCAAAGGTTGCAGTGTGGACTAGGAACCAAATAGTCTAACACTAAGTGTGAACCAGGAACCAAAGAGTCAGGAAACAAAGAGTCTAACAGGAACCGAAGAGTCTTAGTTGGAGCATCGGCGGAATGGACTTTCAAACTAGACCGGAACTCGGTGAAGACAGAAGTAGGTATCCCTTTGGTGAAGATGTCGGCGTACTGAGATGTCGTCGGAATGTGAAGAATGTGGATATCACAAGACCAACTCGTTCCTAGATGAAGTGAAGGTCAATCTCAACATGTTTAGGGCAGCTCGGCGTGGAGTGCTGTGAAGCTCTTAAAGAAGTTGGCGCAGCCAGCACGCCTCAGCAACAGCATTAACCACAACCCGGTACTCAGCCTCTGCACTCGAACGAGAGACAGTGTGTTGCCGCTTCGAGGACCAGGAGACGAGATTGTCACCCAGGAACATAGCGTAGCCTGAAGTGAACTTGCGTGTGTCGGGACAACCAGCACAGTCAGCATCGGAGTAGACAACTAGATCTGTAGAGGTGGCTCACTGAAGAAGAAGGTCACTACTACAAAACATGCTATACTAGACACCCCATCACAGACGGTTCCAAAGGAACCGTCTGTGATAAAATTATCACAGACGGTTCTTCGTTAACCGTCTGTGATATATAAGTATCACAAGCGGTTCTTTACACGAACCGTCAGCGATACTTCGCGACGGTTCGTGTAATGAACCGTCTGTGATACTCTTCTCATCACAGACGGTTCGTATAACGAACCGTCTGTGATAATATTTGTATCACAGACCGTTCGTTATACGAACCGTCTGTGATACAAGACTATCACAGACGGTTCTTTTAAAGAACCGTCTGTGATACGGGGCTATCACAGACGGTTATTTAAAAGAACCGTCTGTGATATATTAGCATTATAAGTAGGCGCTGCCGACAGTCCCCATTTCTATTAATTCCATTTGAACCGCCGCCACCCTCCTGCTGCTGCGTCCTCCCCCATTTTGAGCTGTTACCCCAACCTCCTCCTCTCCCATTTTGAGCTGTTACCCCTGCCTCCTCCTCCCCCGGCCCATTGCGGCACCTCTGCTGCCTCCTCCCACATTGCGCCACTTTGGAGAGAAGGGTAACGATCGATCTGTAACCCTTTATTTTTACTCCAGACTAATCACTAATGTGTAACGATCTGTAACCCTTTATATTTGCTATAGAGTACTCACTAATGTGTTTGGTCATTATGAAGGGTACTTGCGGTTTATTAATATATAATTTAACACTAATTAATTTGTTACGTGCGTATAGGTGTAGATGGACCGAAACTGGATGTACATTGAGAACCGTGTGAGTGAAGAGTATATTAATGGCGTGTTTGCTTTTAGAAGAGCCGCCGAGCAGGATATGTTGAAGAAGGGGATAAAATATATGTACTGTCCATGCATTGATTGCGGTAATATGAAAATATTTAACAACCCGGCGCAGATCAAAGCTCACTTAATACGAAGAGGTTTCAAAAAAGGATATACGTGTTGGAGCAGTCACGGTGAAGAGCAGATTATACCGGAAGTCAGTAATGACGACATCGCCAAGGAAGTTAACGATATGCAGGGTATGGAATGTGCTTTTGATGAGGATAGATCGCATGATGACAATCTGGATCAGATGCTACGCGATGCAGAAGGGAACTACGATGAGAGAGAGTTTTGTAAATTCGAGGGCTTAATGGAGGACTCGGGGAAACCTTTGTTCCCTGGCTGCAAGCCGGAATACACAAGGTTGTCAACCGTGCTTGAACTGCTGAAATTGAAGGCAAGCAATGGTTGGTCCGACAAGAGTTTTACGGCGTTGTTAGGTCTCTTAGCTGACATCCTTCCGGAGGGAAACGTGTTTCCCAGCACGACCTACCAAGCTAAGAAGGTTCTTTGTCCATTGGGAATGGAAGTAGAAAGAATACATGCATGTCCGAACGATTGTATCCTCTACCGTAAAGAGTATGCAGACATGCATGCATGTCCCGTGTGCAGATCATCCCGATACAAGCGGAAGAATATCGCTAAGGCGAAGCAAGGACCTCTGCTAAGATGTTGTGGTATCTCACTGTGATCCCACGTTTGAAGCGTTTATTTGCGAACCGAAAGGAGGCAAGATTGATGCGTTGGCACTCGGAGGAGCGTAAGAAAGATGGGAAGTTCATACACCCTGCTGATTCTGCCCAGTGGAGAAACTTCGATCGGAGCTTCGAAGAGTTCGGTGCGGAACCGAGGAACATAAGGTTAGGGTTGAGTACGGACGGAATGAATCCTTTCGGTAACATGAGCACCGACATAGCTTTGGCCCGTGAATCTATGTATGTACAACCTTCCTCCTTGGGTGTATGAAGCGGAAATACATTTTGATGACACTACTTATCCAAGGGCGAAGCAACACAGGAACGATATTGATGTGTACCTAGCACCATTCTTTGGAAGATCTTGTGACACTTTGGAACGAAGGGGTACAAGTATGGGACGCGATAAACGAGAGAACTTCACTTTACGCGCCATGTTATTCTCGCACCATCAATGATTTTCTGCCCCTTGGTAACTCGTCGGGTTCAATACAAAAGGAGCCAAAGCTGTCGCACTTGCATAGATGGTACCGAGAGTGTATGGTTGAACAACTCACGCAAAGTCGTGTATATGCGCCACGAGAGTTTCCTTCCGTGATTCACCCATACCGCAAGATGAAGAAACAATTCGACGGAAATAAGGAGGACGGTTCAGCTCCAAGGGATTCTAGAGGGAAAGAGGTCTATGATATGGTTAAGGATATCGATGTTGTGCTTGAAAAGGGAGGTAAATTAAGGACCCCTCAGAAAAATATCTGGAAGAAGCGGTCAATTTTTTGGGACTTGCCTTATTGGGAGCACTTAGAAGTTCGCCATCGTGATCGACGCCATGCACGTGGAGACACTACTACGTAAAACCTTATCACGCACGGTTCGAATAGTCATCATCGCACGCGGTTTTGAACCGCTGAATTTTTATGTTCGTGATAACAGCGGTTATCACGAGCGATTTTTCAACCGTCTGTGATAAGTTTATCACAGACGGTTTTTTAATAGAACCGTCTGTGATATGCAAGCCTCACAGACAGTTCTTAGCTCAAACCGTCTGTGATACTGAAGTATCACAGACGGTTTTTTAATAGAACCGTCTGTGATACTGAAGTATCACAGACGGTTCTTGGTTTAAACCGTCTGTGATACTTCCCTACATATCCACTTTCGAATTTTTCGAAATGAATAAAATGGTTGGAATTTTTGGAATGACAATGGGTATCCTTATTACATTAACTAAAGCTTATTTATTTCTCTTCATTTCTATCACAATAAGATGGACTTTACCCAGGATGAGAATGGATAAGTTATGAAATCTTGGATAGAAATTTATTTTACCTATTTCCCTGGGCAATCTCTTATTAACAACTTCAGTATCACAGACGGTTCTATTAAAAAACCGTCTGTGATACTTCAGTATCACAGACGGTTTGAGCTAAGAACCGTCTGTGAGGCTTGCATATCACAGACGGTTCTTGGTTTAAACCGTCCGTGATATGTCCTTCCACTAACTAGTTTTTGTCGTATTTTCAGCTAGCCTCAGGAATTGCTAGCCATGCCCTCTGAAAACAAACAAGCAGAAACAGCTACATCACAGATTATTGTTGACAACTCAAAGTGTTCATTTAACTCAAAATCAATTAAAAAAGAATGTTTGAAGTATTGTCACTAGAGTTACAAATTGAATTACAACTAGTCAAAGTGAGTTACAATATTGAATCAATTACAACTAGTCGACGACGTGAAACTCTCCGTCGGGGTTAACGATTTCCGACTTGATGAAGCTGCAGAGCAACCCTCGAACATGTGTGACCTCGTTCTTCTGGAGTGCTTTTAACTCTAGGTTCAAGTCCTGTCGCTAGCAAGAGTAAAGTAGTAAGAATATATATTTAAATTTATAATTAGAAAATAACTATAGCGAGATTGACCTACGGGGATCGTGTGTCGTGGAATTAATCAATAGCCGCATATGATGGCATACGTAGAATGCGATAGGTGATCTTGTTTTTCTTTGGCGACTTTGCAAAAATGGATATACATATATAGGTACAGTCAGTTCGAGACGCAATATTTACGAAGTATGATATATTATTATTGTGTTGTATCGCGTACCGGAAATCGCATCTTGTGGGTTAGTGTGGCGCTCGTTCCTTGTATAAACCTCCTCAAAGAACATAGCCGATGAACGCCCTACATGATTCCAAAAGTTATCCTCGTCCATTTCAAATGAAGGAAGACTACAATACAATTATGTGCGGAGGAAATGATCGTACCTTTCGAGTATTCCTTTAAGAAGGGTGAAGTCATGGTTTTGTTGAGTAGAGAATCAAGGTACAATACCATGTTCCTCTTTGGCACAATAATCACAAGAATCGATGGAACCTACTCATGTATGTCGCTATAGTCATAAACCTATACATGTTCAAACAATTTTGTGTAGCAAGTAGTGAAGCACTTACTTCGGTTATACGGCACCATTATGTACTCCTTGCCGTTCGAGCAAGCAATCCCATTTTATGTAATTCTCGGCGTAGGATGCGTCTTGGTTTATTGTTTGCTCGAGATCACGTATGGTCGAGGAAACCCACCGGTTCGTTGATTCAAGGGCACATTTCATAATGTATCATGCACGTAAGGAATGAGTTGTGATATTTATCGCTATCACGTGAGTGTAGAAATTGATTATACACACTTACAAATGTCCAACATCGTAGAAGTGAGGCGTCGAGGCGGTTAGATTGTATAGGTCGAATAAGTCCTCGAAGCCCACGGCGAAACGGCGGCCGCCGTGATGAAAATGCTCGCTCCGTATTTGACGCTGATTCGGTATGGCTCCTCCTCTTGGGTCTTGCGCATGTACTACTCATGCAAAGATTGACAAGCTAGTCCCGAGCCGGTTAGTTCTTTGTCAGAGACCAACGGATATCCAAGGGAGTATTGCCCGGGCTTGGCAGGCGCTTGAATCTTCTTCGATATCGATTTGCCCGTAATGAGACGCATGCGGTACGTCTTCTCTGGAGATGACTCAGGGACTGATATGGTGACACGCTTGTCTTGTCCCTTCGGCGTCTTCTCGACGGGAACCGATGAGGCGGGCTTCGCTTAAGGTCGGGCGGACTCATCGAGGTCCTATTGGAGGCGGAGGGTCATGGCGATATCGCGTCCACCGCAGGTCGAGCGATGTCCTTCTTGGGCCACTGGATAAAAGTGTGCACGGCATCCCCTAGTGTTGTGATTTCTTCGTTCGGGGGAATTTCCAGCGGGATGGCCATGAAATTGTCATGTACCATGTCCACCTGCACCCTGGCGTAACCTGCGCGCCACCGGGCACCGTCTTTGATTGCCTCTTCTGGTATGGATACACCATACCCCTTGACCTCAATAGCAATCGACCCAACCATCCTCACTTGGAGCTTGCAGCGCTGGCTCCTACAAAGCGGTACACAATTAGCTAAGGCGTCCTATATGTCTATATTTGGAGCATTCCAGAGATGTACATTACCTCGATGTCGTCGATCGGTAATTGCGTCGTCATGTCCAGAATTATGTGTGGACGCGACGCTACTCCGATGTTGAGGAGGACTTGCTCCCAAATTAACAGGGGCGGCTTGCGCCCTCATGAGTTCATTTACTTGGTTCTGTAAACTTGTTATTTGTCCTTGAAATTTTCAATAATGACATGTTCCGGTAGGCGTCGGTTGGTCCTTGGATCTCTTCCTACTCCTATATGTGGCGGAGTCGTGTGGGAATCCATCCTCCAAGGTACGTAAACCCCAACGCCTCGCGTGCAACCCGGTGCTCCTTGTTTCCCGGGGCCGTAGATAGTACATCCTTCTCCTGCCCACTTCGAGGAACCTTGGGAAGATGTGGAAGTCAATGCTTCTGCAAGAGGACATCATGTTATTATAGACACCATGAAGTTATGGACTTATTAACAACTAAGTGGTTCGACATATTTACCGAGCGTTGGGACACCGCCTCGCCTCTGCTGGTTTGCGAAAGAGATGCTTCCGAAGGCGTGGTGATGCCCTCCTCTTAACTGGGCTCGGCGCTGCGTCGAGATCCCGACAAGCGGTCGGGCGGCGGTCTCGTCCTCCGCCGCCCGCCGTGGCTTTACCCGCTGCACCAGTGGTGCCGAAGTTTGTGGGGTGAGTGTTTTGGGCTGAGAGCTCATGCGCCGCACTTTGCTCTGAAATTCGGCCGTCGTCTTCATCGCACGAAGGCATCCCATGTATCCCGCGACAAGAAAGGATACGCCGTGAAGGGCGCCCAACCGGTGTTCACAAGCTGCGTGACAAGCGTGCTCTTGAAGGTCCTCCACGCGTGGCACATCGCGAGCGGCGCGTGCCATCGCTGCGTGTATGGTGCGCCGGGAAAGTGAGCGAGGTAGAAAGCTCGACCACTGGCCCGGTCTCTGTACATCCGCCGGACACTTCGGGTTGGGGTGGTTATGGGGACCCGTTCCCTTACAAGTACCCCGCAGACAGTCCGGAATCTCGCAGCTGCTTTCTTGGGACTCAGCGGGATCCCGACGTCACTGACCTCCGTGATCGTCATGCGGCCCGAGGGCAATTTGGATATTCCTCTGCCTTCTCGCCTGCGTACCACCTTGATCGGAGATCCAGACGCATTTGGCGACGTCGATGACGGCGGCGAAGACGGTGCCTCTGCCATCTCGCTTACTTGCTATCTATATAAGTTATGTATGCAATTATTACATAGTATATAATATATGGGAAATTGCACAAAAAATATAAACAAATATAATCAACGTTTGCCATCTCAGAGTAAAATAAAATAAATTGCCGTCAGTGTACCATAAGAATCATCACGGTTCCCAGGTTTACCCAGATTAGTCGGCACCCTAAGTATCGAGACTACCCACACCAACCTAGGTTAACCGGCATCTTGGTTTTTCAAGTCACCTAGGCTAACCCAGATTAGTCGGCACCGGGATACCCATGATACCTAGGCCAACCTAGTAAATCGGCACCGTCTTACTTCCATATGTTTTCATCATTCGGCACTATACCTCAAGTTTCAGATGCGAAAATTAATTAAGAAAACACAACCACGCTACCAACTAGACTGTACTGATGTTTATTAAGAAAACATAGTAAAATGTTGATCAAGAACTGACAACTACAAGAGAGATTTTTCTTAATAAATGCAGAAAAGTGAATGAAATGAAATACAACAGTTATAAACTAAAATTCTCAGCCTCTATGACAATTCAAACAGATGAATAACGATTGATCGCAGCCTCTATGACACAACAACTCAATTGACAGAAAATCCAAGAATATGCAGTACAGAATTAACAGTATATATATGGCATCCTAGAATTAACAGTCCAAAACAGACCAATCTTTCTAATGATGTTGTTTAAGAAGCTGCTATGTTGGGTTATGAGAAAATGATATTTCGGATTAAGTTACAGTTAAAGGAGTATAATTTAAAGTCTAATTCCTCACCAAAATTAGCTAGCACACACAGTTGCAACAATGATGTTATCATATCCATACAACAAAGAAGCTAATGAAGCAAACAAAGTAATATTAATGCGGGAGAGTTTGCACCAAGCTCAAGAAAGGATGAAAAAGTATGCGGATTTGAAGAGACTAGAGAGACAATTTGCAGTGGGGGATATGGTTTACTTAAAGATGCAAACTTACAGGACTGCTGCTTTTGGACTCAAACATGCTCTTAAACTTGCTACTAAGTTTTATGGGCCCTTTAGAGTAATGTACCAAGTGGGAAAGGTCGCTTACAAGATACAATTACCATCTAATGTGGGTTTACACCCTGTGTTTCATGTTAGCCAACTTAAGAAGCATCATGGAACCAAGGCCGTTCCCAGTCCTGAGTTGCCACTGGTAGGAGAAGATGGGAGAATTAAGACTGAACCCACCTGTGTGCTGGAGACTCGTTCACTGCCGAGAAACAGAGTTCTGGTAACTCAATGGTTAGTACAATGGCTGAACTTACCACCGGAGAACGCTACCTGGGAGGATGCTGATTTTATCAAGAGTACATTTTCTGAGTTTTACACACAGACCATTCGTTCATGGTTCCCTGAAGCTGGCACTAGAGGACAAGTGTGAATTTGAGGGGGAAGAAATGTGAGAATACTGAAAAAGAGAAGAAGCCTGGAAGTGCACTCGCAGAGAAAGGAAGGAAGAAGACCTTGGAAGGGAGGGCTGAGGTTTAAAGATACAGATTCGGTTAGAAGACGACGACTAGGATCAGTCTTGAAAAGCTACAGTACTGTCGTTTTCCCAATTTTGTTGCATTCTCTGTTTCTTTCTTACTTACTTGCTGTAAACTTTAAGCTTTAGCTAACTTACTGTGGGTAATTGTCGAAGGATATATATCCTGGAAAATGGAACGAGAAAGGCATCCAAAGCATTATGTCATATCTAGTTTCTTTAATTTGTTAGAGTTCTGGGTTACTTCTGGGAGTTTTTTCTCTGTTCTTCCTTTCGGTTTCATTTCAATCCAAAATTACCACTGGGATCTGACACAGAGGTGGATAAAAAGAAGGGGTGGCCAGTTAAGCCTATCCGGCGAGTGCACTGTGTAGTCGTGTCCAAACCTCATTATCGTCTTGAGCAACGGCTTCGCCCGCGTGACCGTATCATCCCATTTGAGCCAGCGGGGTAATGGACAGAAAAAAAGAGTAGCAGTCTAATTCCATATCAGAACAAATTTCGTGCAGAACAAACTTTAACCTTATATGTAAGTAAAAACAAGAAGCAGCAAGGAATCTAAATGAGGACATCTCAAGAATTGATAAGCATCATGTAATCCGGATCAACTAGGTAGATGCAACTAGGAGTATCACGGGTAGGGGATCGGGCCGAGCAGCCGAGGCGAGCCGGTGGAGAGGCGACGCGGCGGTGCCGGGCCGAAGCGGAGCGAGGTCGGCCGCAGCGAGGCGCCGAGCCAGCCGGGAGCGAGCGGCCGGCCGAGGCGGCCGAGGCATGGCGGAGGCGACGCAGCGGCGCCGGGCCTGACGCGCCGGCAGGCGAGGAGGCGGAGATCTCCGAGGAGAGGCGCGCAGAATCGAGGCGGGCCGGAGGCGCAGGGAGCAAAGACCGAGGAACCGGAGGCGAGCGTGGTGGACAGCGAAGGCGCGTGAGAGGTGAAGAGTAAGAGCAAAACCCTAGCGGTCCGGCCTTATAAAAATAACATCACGAGCGGTTCTTTCAGAGAACCGCTCAGGATATTAATATCGCGATGGTTCTACGAAAGAACCGTCTCGTGATATGAATACATCACGAGCGGTTCTTTTATAGAACCGTCGTGATATGTACTCATCATCATGACGGTTCTATCTTAGAACCGTGCGTGATGTATTCATATCACGACGGTTTTATAAAAGAACCGCTCAGGATTCATTATCACTGAGCGGCTCTATTCTAGATCCGTCTGTGATATCCCCACAACAAACATGTATGAACTGTTGGATAAGCGTGATGATGACAAGTTTGAGTTCAAAAGTTCATATCTAATTCAACTCAACATTACCATGAATATCCACATTGACATCAATATTAAATATCACAAGTCCATAACACATTAACACATGACAATGGAATAAATAAATTAATTACAATGGAGTAATTAAATTCTTAATTAAAATACAGCCCTTCATGATGATCGACGCATATAGCTAGCTTCCTCATCGGGTTCTTCCTCGAGCCGATGCCGCCTCCGAAAGGTGGCAACTCGTCAAATTGATTGTATTCTTCCTCGCTCACTACATTCTCAACTCGACAATCCTCCTTTTTCCATGAAGAACTACGTGGCGCTTCTTATTTGCGGGTCGGTTACATAGAAGACTTGAACAACTTGGTTAGCTTGAAGACGAATGGTTCGTCTTTGTATCCGACACGTTCGAGGTCCACGGTAGTGACACCGCATTTGTCGACCTTCACTGTGGAGATGGACCCAACGGCACCGAAATAGGGGATCTTGAAAGCACGTAGTCGATCTCCCATATCTCCTCTATTTGCCTATAGTACGAGCTCCTCGGCCCATCGATCTTGAATATATCTATCGGACACCATTGCTACGCCTTGTGCTCTTCCTATCCCGAGTGCCAGTATAAAATGTGTACCCATTTATGTCGTATCATTGCCATGTGACAATTGTAAATGTGGCCCTCTTGCCAACCATAGCGTATCATCACTTGATGACCTCCGAGTGATTCGCACCTTTAACCATTCGTTGAACCGAGCGGTTGTGCTCTCGTGATCCAAACCTCCGACCGTGCGGATTACGTTGGCGTACCATGTCTTTGTGCTCGTCGATGTACGGGGACACTTGGGTCATGTGTTGCAAGACCGTGAAATGGGCTTGAGCGTGCGTATCGGATCGGAGTGATTGATTTCCTTCCGATGGTCCCGATACCATCCAGTCTCCCCTCATGACGAGATAGAGGCACACCAATCGGATCCACTCGAGCCATGTAGTCGACGCAGAACTCAATGACCTCTTCCGTTGCATAACCTTCGATGATGCTTGCCCTCGGTCGAGATCGATTCCGACGTAGGACTTGAGAATTCCCATGTACCTCTCGAGCGGGTACATATGACGAGAAACACAGGGCGCATATCTTTATCTCTTTCACAAGGTGAACAATGAGATGGACCATGATATCGAAAAATGACGGAGGAAATACATCTCAAGATGACACGAGTCGTCACTACCTCGGCTGCGAGCATCTAGTCCTTGGGGATCGATGACCTTTCGAGCAATTGAGTTGAAGAAATAACACAGACCTCAAGATTGCCACTCGGACCTTGTTCGGCAAGATACTCCTAATTGCAACAGAAGCATTTGTGTCATCGCACACGACAATCATGCGACTTCATACCAATTAATTTCAAATCTTGCATAGAAACAAGTTTCTTAATGTTAGCGGAGTAACCAGACGGAACTTTCACACCGTGCAAGCTCGCACGATTCATTCTCTCGGCCTTGGGCCAGTGTAGCAAGTCGGGGAAGGTAATGCGTTCATCTGTATCGGTCTCTTTGGTGCTAACTCGGTCCTTATGTTCATATCGACCAAGTCACGCCGCATGCGTTAACACCATCCTTTGTTTTGCCACTAATGTTCAAAGAAGAGACCAATCAAGCTATCACATACATTCTTCTCTCGTGCATAACGTCGATGCACGATGGCGAACTTCTAAGTACTCCAATAAGGCAAGTCCCAAAAATTGACCGCTTCTTCGGATGTTCTTCTCACGGGTTCTTAATTTACGTCCCTTCCCAAGCACAACATCGATATCCTTAACCATATCATAGACCTCTTTCCCACTAAAAGCCCTTGAAGTGAACCGTCTTCCTTATTTCCGTCGAATTGTTTCTTCATCTTGCGGTATGGGTGACTCCTCGGAAGGAACCTACGGTGGCCATATACGATTTTCTTGCGAGTTGTTCACCATACACTCTCCGTAGCATCTAAGCGGTGCGGACATGCTTTGGCTCCTTTTTTGGCTTGAAGCCCGACAGTTACCAAGGCAGGAAAATCATTGATGGTGCGAGAACAACATGGCGCGTAAAGTGAAGTTCTCTCGTTTATACGCATCCCATACCTGCACCCCTTCGTTCCACAAGTGTCACAAGATCTTCCGGCAATGGTGCTAGGTACACATCAATATCATTCCTGTGTTGCTTGGCCCTTGGATAAGTAGTGACATCAAAATGTACTTCCGCTTCATCAGAGCCAAGGAGGAAGGTTGTACATACATAGATTCACGGGCAGTGCTATGTTGGTGCTCATGTTACCGAAAGGATTCATTCCATCCGTACTCAACCCTAACCTTATGTTCCTCGGTTCGCATCGAACTCTTCAACTCCGATCGAAGTTTTTCCATGCGCGAATCAGTGAGGTGTCTTAGCTTTCCATCTCTCTTACGCTCCTCCGAGTGCCAACGCAGCAATCTTGCCTCCTTTGGGTTCGCAAATAAGCGCTTCAAGCGTGGGATTACTGCGAGATACCACAACATCTTAGCGGAGGTCCTTGCTTCACCTTAGCGATATTTTGGCGCTTGTATCGGGATGCTTTGCACGGGACAATAATGCATGTCTGCATACTCTTTACGGTAGAGGATACAATCGTTCGGACATGCATGTATTCTTTCTACTTCCATTCCCAATGGGCAAATAACCTTCTTTGCTTGATAGGTGGTCTTTGGGCAACACGTTTCCCTCGGAAGGATGTCCGCTAGGAGACCTAACAACGCCGTGAAACTCTTATCGGACCAACTATTGCTTGCCTTCAATTTCAGCGGTTCAAGCACGGTTGACAACCTTGTGTATTCGGCTTGCGGCCGGGGAACAAAGGTCTCACCGAGTCCTCCCTTAAGCCCTCGAATTTACAAAACTCTCTCTCATTGTAGTTCTCTTACGCATCGCGTAGCATCCGATCCAGTTGTCATCGTGCCCCTATCCTCATCAAAAGCACAGTCCACATCAAACCAAATCGTTGACTTCCTCGGCGATGTTGTCATTATTAACACGGTATAATCTGCTCTTCACCGTGGATGGTCCAACATGTATACCCTTTTTGAAACCCCTTGAATCAAGTGCGCTCGATGCGCGCGTTATTAAACATCTTGATTACGCAATTAATGCAGACGATTACATAAAATTTATCCCTTCTTCAACATATCACGCTCAACGGCTCTTCTAAAAGCAACCACGCCATTAATGTAATCTTGACTCACACGGTTCACCGTACATCCGATTCGATCCATCTACACCACGCATGTAACAAATTAGTGTCAAATTGATTAGCGATTAATTTATAGCAAACAAAAATGTGCAATATAAACTCATTCTCCAACATTTGCATCTAAGGTTATTGAAAGAAAAGTCTTCACTAGTTAAGTACCACACGCGGTGGCATAGCGTAGCCATGCCTACGACCACAACCATGATCCCTACCTCTAAACACGATATCTATCTCAATTGAACAATCATGCAACCCAAATATAGGCATCATCTCATACAACACTTATTAACCTAAAATATCGGAACCGTAAATGCAATATTGCTTGACCCAAACCCCACCGTACTGTGAACCGGTGTGTAAATTTTATTTTTTTAAGCCAATTAATTATCCAAACTCAAATTTTAGTGATTATTAGACCTAATTCAATTTTATTAAGTTACCACTCCTAAGTCAAATTTTAGTTCATTAGTTATAAGAAACCATTATTCAAAACTAAGATTTGCGGGGCTAATATTATTTATTCCAACATTGGCGGTGCAAGATCGATCATGTGCTCATACCGTATTAGAGGAGGAGCGAGGTTGGAGGAGCTAGAGGCGGGAAGTGGCGCTGGAGGCGGTAGACAGGCGTGATGAGGAGCTAGAGGCGGGAAGTGGCGCGAGTTGGAGGAGCTAGGGAAGGGAAGTGGCGCTGAGCGGTAGACACAGCGCAGCGCGATCTTGGTGAGGATGTCTCGGCTCAATTTATATGAAGCACGAGAAATCACAGAGCGGTTCTATTTGAGAACCGTGCATGATAATTAATATCGAGAGCGGTTACGAAATAGAACGAATGCGTGATGTTACATGCGGTTCTATTTAAGAACTGTGCATGATAAACGATTCTTAAATAGAACCGCCTATGTAACATCATGCAGCGGTTCTATTTGAACCGCTCGAGTGATAATAATTTATCGCATGACGATTACGAAATAGAACGATCTGTGATAAACCTGGCCGCGCCAAAAACAAAGCTCAAGCGGACCCAACACAGGCGGTTCCTTTGGAACCGTGCGTGATAAACCGTCGCTATAGACTCTTTTGTAGTAGTGAGAAGAATGTATGTGATAGCTTGATTGGTCTCTTACTTTGAACATTACTTGGCAAAACAAAAAGGCGGCGTTAACGCACGGCGTGACTTGGTTGATATGAACATAAGATCCGAGTTAGCACCGAAAGAGGCGATAAAGGATTAACGCACCTTCCCCGACTTGCTACACTTTGTCCAAGGCCGAGAAATGAAACGTGTCAAAGCTTGCATGGTGTGAAAGTTCCGTCCTAGTTACTCGCCAATATTAAGAAACTTGTTTCCATGAAAGATTTGAAATTAATTGGTATGAAGTCTCATGATTGTCATGTGTCGCGATGACACGATGCTTCCTGTTGTAATTAGTAGTATCTTGCCAAACAAGGTCCGAGTGGCAATCTTTAGGTGTGTTATTTCTTTAACTCAATTGCTCGTAAGGTCATCGATCCGAAGGACTCGACTCTGCAGCCGAGGTGGTGACGACTCTATGTCATCTTGAGATGTATTTCTCCGCCGTCTTTTTGATATCATGGTCCATCTCATTGTTCACCTTGTGAAAGAGATAAAGATATACGGCCCTGTGTTCCTACGTCATATGTACCCTTTCGAGAGATACGTGGGAATTCTGAAGTCCTACGTACGGAATCGATCTCGGCCGGAGGGCAGTATAATCGAAGGTTATGCAACCGAAGAGGTCATTGAGTTCTGCGTGGACTACATGGCTCAGGTGGAACCGATAGGCGTGCCTCTATCTCGTCACGAGGGGAGACTGGAGGGTATCGGGACCATCGGGAGGAAAGCAATCACTCCCAATCTAGATACATACGCGCAGGCCCATTTCACGGTCTTGCAACACATGACCCAAGTGTCCCCGTACGTCGACGAGCACAGAGACATGTTACGCCAACAGAATCCACACCGGTCGGTGGTTTGGATAACGAGAGCACAACCGCTCGGTTCAACGAATGGTTAAAGATGCGATTCAGGGAGGCATCAAGTGATGAAACGCTGCTATGGTTGGCCAAAGGACCAAAATTTACAATTGTGATATGGCAAGGATACGACATAAATGGGTACACGTTTTATACGGCAGCTCAGGATATGAAGAGCACAATCCGTAGCAGCGGTGTGTGATAGATGCATTTCACGAGGGTTCAATACACGGGCACGGGTTGAACTCGTACTATGGGTTCAGAGGAGATTTGGGAGCTTGACTATGTACTTTTCAAGATCCCCTGCTTCGATGTCTTCTGGTTAAACTTCCGCAGGCGTGAAGGTCGACAAGCACGGTGTCACTACATTGTGGAACTCAAATGTGTCGGATACAAGGACGAACCATTCATTACTCGCTAAGCAAGTTGTTCAAGTTTTTATGTAACGGACCCAAGAAATAAGAACCGCCACGTAGTTCTTCATGGGAAAAGAAGGATTGTCGGAGTTGAGAATGTCGTGGATGAGGAAGAGTATAATCAATTTGATTTAGTTGCCTCCTTTCGGAGAGCGACATCGATCGTGGAAGAACCCAAATGAGGAAGCTAGCTATATGCGCGTCGATCATCATGAAGGACCGTATTTCAATTAAGCATGTATATATTCCATCGTAATTAATTTGATGTTAACATGGAAACGCGCCACGTGTTATGGACCGATGCTAAATCGGTCAATTTGCCTCATCGGTCGTGTGAGATGAACAACCCAATTGGATTCATCTCATTCGAGCTATGATGCACTTTGTACAATTTTTAAAGCCTTGAATGAGCAAAAGTAAAATGCATAAGTAAACTTTTCACATTTAGCTCATTAATTAATAGAGGAATCCAACAAAATTGGATTCACTCAAAAATAGTTTACATGAAAAGTTATGCATTTTGAATTTAATTGTATTTTTTCGATTAACAAATAATCCTTCTCGGACGGTTCTCAAAAATAGTTTACAATAATCGGGCCGTCCATCTAAAGAACAGCGATTATATATGTGTGTGTTCACATCACGAGCGGTTCTATCGAGAACCGTGCGTGATATGAAATATCACGACGGTTGAAGAATGTAACCGTGCTCGTGATATTAAAATTAGGTTTCTACATTACGTGTTCAAGGACGGTTCTAACGGTTGGATTTAGATCCAACGGTCCATGTGGATGGCAACGTTTGTATAGTCAAAACTTTTACACGAATCTGGGCCGTTGATCTAAAGTACGACGGTTCTATCGTTCGTTTCATATCACGCAGCCGGTTCGATTATGGAACCGCCTCGTGATATGAAAACTAGGGCTTCTCTTAAGTTATCGCTGGCGGTTCTATAATAGAACCGCAGTGATAGTTAATATCACAGACGGTTTCTTTATGGAACCGTCTGTGATGTATTATCACAGACGGTTCTATCATAGAACCGTCTGTGATATCCATGTATATAAGTCTGTTCTATCATCGAACGGTTGTGCACACTCTGCTTTTTTCACCCTTCTCTGCCGTGAGGGTTTACCAGGGCCGCCTCCCTTCGTCCCGCCTCGGCCCACTGCGCCGCCTCGCCGTCCACCGCCTCGCCCGGCGCCGCCGCTTCGTCCCGCCTCGACTCGCGCCGCCTCCTTCGTCCTCGCCTCAGGCCGGCAGCCTCCCCGCCCCTGCCGAGCACCCGGTGAGTTTCCCAGCGCCGGCCTTCTCTCGCTGTGAGGGTTTACGGGCCGCCTCCTTCGTCCTCGCCACCGACCTGCCGCTGCCACAAGCGCGCGCTCCCCTTCAAAATCAAGACCATCGATTCTAAAAAGGTAGCCTTCAGCCCATATTTAAAGTCTCATTTAATTCATTGAAACTCACGAATGGAAGAAGCTGAATTTTTTCAGGCCGATCACCGTAAATGCAATAATTTTTTTTTTTTCTATTGTTTTGCATCGCAAAGATACGACTCCAACCGGATGAGGACTAGTTAGCTAAGAGCACCACATCCTGTAATTGTTGAGATGAAAGACCAGGACGTGTTTGGTTCATATATGCCCAATTTTGCCATGACTAGAGGTTAGATAAAATATGGTTTACTACAAAAATGTAGCTAACAAAATTGTCACCACAAGTTAGAAGGCGTCTGGATCTCCGATCAAGGTGGTACGCAGCGCGAAGGCGAGGAATCTCCAAATTACCCTCGCCGCATGACGATCACGAGGTCGATGACGCGGGATCCGCCGAGTCCCAAGAATGCACCGCGATTTCGGACCGTCTGCGGGGTACTTGCAAGGAACGGGTCCCCATCACCACCCCAACACCGAAGTCTCTCGACGGATGTACAGAGAGACGGGCCAGGGTGAACTTTCGCCTCGCTCACTTTCCTCGGCAGACCAGCACGCGGCGATGGCACGCGGCGTCGGCGATGTCCCACGCGTGGAGGACCTTCAAGAGCTCGCTTGTCACGCAAAGACGTGAACACGGGTGGACGCCTTCACGACGATCAATTTTTGTCGCGGGATACATGGGACGCCGTGCGCGTATGAAGACGACGGCGAATTTCAGAGCAAAGTGCGCGCATGAGCTATCCAGCACAAAACACTCACCCCATTGACTCGGCTTGACGGCTGGTACGCGGTAAAGCCACGCAGTTGGGCGGCGGAGGACGCAGACCGCCGCACGACCGCTTGTTGTGATCTCGACGAGCGCGCTTGATCCCGGTTAAGAGCGAGGGCATCACCACGTCTTGGGCAACATCTCTCGACAAACCCGCAGACGATGCGGTGTCTCAACGCTTGGTAAATTTCTCGAACCACTTAATTGTTAATAAGTCCATAACTTCATGGTGTCTACAATAACATGATGTTCTCTTGCAGAAGCATTGACTTCCGCATGTTCCCAAGGTTCCTTCAAGTAGACAGGAGAAGGATGCACCGCTCACGCACCGGGAAACAAGGAGCACTTGGTCGCACGCGAGGCGTTGGGGTTTACGTACCTTGGAGGATGGATTCCACACAACTCCGACACGATAGGAGTAGGAAGAGATCCAAGGACCAACACGACGCTCGGTTGGAACATGTGATTATTGCACAATTTCAAGAACAAATAACAAACTTGCAGAACCAAGTAAATCAACTCATGCAGGCGCAAGCCGCCCCTGTTAATTTGGGAGCAAGTCCCGCCGACATCGAGTAGCGTCGCGCCCACACATAATTCTGGACATGACGACGTGCAATTACCGATCGACGGCATCGAGGTAATGTACATCTCTGGAATGCTCCAAAGATAGACCTATAGGACGCCTTAGCTAATTGTGTACGCTTTTGTAGGAGCCGACGCCCTGCAAGCTCCAAGTGAGGATAGTAGGGTCGATTCCTATTGAGGTCAAGGGGTATGGTGTATCCATACCGGGAAGGGCGAGGCAAAGACACGGTGCACGGTGGCGCAGGTTACGCCAGGGTGTAGGTGGACATGGTCCATGACAATTTCATGGCCATCCTGCTGGAGATTCCCCCGAACGAAGAAATCAGAACACTAGGGGATGCCACGCACACTTTTATCCAGTGGCCCAAGAAGGACATCGCACTGGACCCTTCAGTGACGCGATATCAAGAGGACCCTGCCTCTCCAATAGGACCCTCGATGAGTCCGCCTCAACCAAAGCTTCAGAAGGCCGCCACATCGCTTCCCGTCGAGAAGACGACAAAGGGACAAGAAAAGCGTATCACCATATCGGTCCCTAAGGCGTCTCACGGGAAGACGTCCCTCAGCCGCCTCGTTAAGGAGAAATCAAAATCGAAGAACATTAAGGTACCTCCCAACCCCGTCAAATACTCACTCGGAAGTCCGTTGGTCTCCGGCGCAGAACTAAAGAGCTCAGGAGTAGCTTGTCAAGCTTTGCATGATTGGTACTTGCGCAAGACCGGAGCGAAGGGGGGTCATACTGGAATCACCGTCACATACGGGAGGGAGCATTTTCTCCATGAGCACGCCACTTCGTGGGCTTCAAGACTTATTTGACTTATACAACCTAAGCGCCTCGCGCCTCACTTCTACGATGCCGACAATCGTAAGTGTGTGCAATCAATTTCTACACTCACGTGATACCGATAAATATCATAACTCATTGCTTATGTACAGATACATTATGAAACGTGCCCATCGAATCAAAGAACCGGTGGGTTTCCTCGACCCACACGTGGTCTCTGAGCAAACAATCAACCAAGACGCATCCTACGTCGAGAATTACATAAAAATGGGATTGCTTGCTCGTAAGCGGCGTGGAGTACATAATGGTGCCCTACAACCATAAGTAAGTGCTTCAATATTTGCTATACAAATTACGTTTCAACATAGGTTTATGACTATAGCGACATACACGAGTAGGTTCCACTGGATTCTTCTGATTCTTGTGCCAAAGAGGAACATGGTATTGTACCTTGATTCTCTACTCAACAAAAATCACGACTTCACCATTCTTAAAGGAATACTCGACATGTATGTTCATTTCCTCCGCACATAACTCTATTGTAGTCTTCCTTCGTTTTAAATGGACAAGGATAACTTTTTTGAATCATGTAGGGCGTTCATCGGCTATGTTGCCGAGGGAGGTTTATACAAGGGAACGAGCGCCACACTGACTCACAGGATGCGATTTCCGGTACGCGCTACAACACAATAATCATATATCATACTCCGTAATATTGCGTCTCGAACTGACTGTACATATATATGTAATTCTATTTTTGCAGTGCCGCCAGCAAAAACGAGATCACCTATGCGCATTCTACGTATGCCATCATATGCAGCTATTGATTGCTTCTAGGACGAACGATCCCCAGGTTTGTCAATCTCGTAATAATTATCTCCTAATTATAAATTTAAATATATATGCTTACTACTTTACTCGCTAGCTTTATGTGGCTTGAACATAGAGTTAAATGCACTCGAGATGGACCAGGTCACGCACATTCGAGGGGAGCTTTGTGGCTTCATCAAGGCAGACATAGTTAACACCAACGGAGAGTTTCACGCCGTCGACACCGATGAACGACCTCGAAACAATTGATTCAATATTGTAATTCACTTTGACTGGTT